>JAIGNY010000972.1:532500-617500 GCA_020152595.1 Chiridota heheva | reverse complement strand
ACTCTCTCTCTCGAGGACTGGAAGTGCTATCTTTGGGAAACGGGGTAATGGGATTCCCCAGACTGCGGGATTCCCCGTAAACGTCAACACTATCGTCCATCTATCTCTAACGCTCATTTTGACTAAAGAACGGTGCCACGTTTTAAAGGATTTTTTTTTTCTCAGAAAAATAAAAACAAGTCTATAAAGCAACACCAAGGGAACTCAAACAAAAGTCATTCACACTGAGTAATTGTCAAAATATGAAATTAAACGTGGACAAAATTTTTGACTCTAAGTGCAAAATAATGAATGCAACTTTTGGCAATTCGAAAGTGACCAATTTTGCGTTAGTGTCTTTACACCACCGACTTGATCCGAGCATCGAGCTTTTAAGTGAGTTAATAGCTCCGTGATCCAAGCAATACGTGAAGTGAGACAAAGCTAATATGCCTCTATTATGGAGTTTCACTGCATTCTATTTTCACCAGATCAAGGTAAAAGTAAAATCTGTACTAACCTTAAGTCACTGTGAGTGCATTGGCGCTGTATGATCTTGTAGCCCTTCGTACCGAGTTGAATTTCCCACAAAAGAAATCATGGACTTTTGTTGCAGGCCCCTTATCCAGAAACACAAGTACTTTAAGAAGAGGGCAGTGGCGGATTTAGAGGAAGGGGGTTGGGGGGTTGAAACCCCTTCCCACTCCGAAAAATTCCACCATTTCACATTACTCCAAGAATAAGAATAACTATTGTAACTTTGCTAGACCCGGCCTGTCAGTGGCTGATCTAGAAAGAGTTTTAACTTTTTTCATTACTCCAATAATAACCAGAATCCCGGTCCATCATTGGTGTTTCATAGATCCGCCCGTATGGGACACTTGGGAAGATAATGAATTTAGGATCACAATAGCAACCGTCTATAGGAGTACTTGTACCTCATTTTTTTGTTGATTTTTTCTTCGTTCTTTAAAATTCATAAATCCCTGGTCATGAAATCTTTCAAAAAATGCTAGGCAAAATTTCTTTGAAATATATTCCCATCCAAAAAAAAAAAGTTTAAACAAATTCCTCCGTATGAGCACTAAAGAAATTTTTACATCAAGGTTGAAAGCCATGCATGCCATGTTGACTTAAAAACAGCCGTTAGTTTGCATACTAAATCAGATTCATTGACTAATAAAATAACATAACTAATTAGATGATGAATAAATAATAATGACTTTATTTTTTGTGACATGTGTTTTCACGGGCCCCAAGTTTCAGATTTTGTGATGATAAAATGTAAATAGCTACATATTAAATTTAACTTGATTTTGTTTATACAAAACGAATGGAATATCATTTTTAAGGCCTTTTGAAGTCTTAAAAAGGGTATCCAATTTTCCTTCTTTTTTTCTCGCTGATACAAAGGGGTAGGTAAGATTTGAAGAAAAAGTATCCCTATGATTGCTATTCAGTGTGATCAGTGATTGAGGCCTATACTCTTATGATTTATTCAAGAAGGGACACAAGGAAAATTTAATTTTATTAGTTTATTTGTAAAATTCTTTTCTAGCCCATTTGAAATGACGATAAAATGGCCTGATATATTCCACGGTCGAAACTGAAACAGAAATTTCGTGCGAAATTAGCGGATGTATTTTTGTTAAAAACAGTAAAATGAGTGAAAAGAAAAGTAAAAAATCATCTGCATGATTTGTTAGTAACTTGCCATTCTACAGTTCTATGCCTTCCTCAAGTGCAATGAAAATCAATTAAAATTTCGCAATAATAAGAGAAGCTTAATCAGGCAAATATCCTCAAAATGCTAGGCTTTTATGTCTTCAAGTCTTATACGCCTGACGTGCGTGCCTGAATGCATCTGCGTGCCCAACAAATTCAAATTAATTTTGAGGGTTCTGGGAAATAACGAAACCACGTTTACGCAATCAAATGGTGAAACACGATATAAAATTTCGAATAAGTTATAAAGAAGAGATTTATTGAAACATTTATGAAGTTTTGAGTATCTTTCATTGAATGTCAAAATTGGAACACGATCTTATCGGTATGGTAAAAAGTGAAATAAATGTTTGAAATCAGGTCATCCGTGTTTTTTAATCTTAGTATTTAATCTGGGTGCACAGACCGACAGAGAGGCATAGCAAATATTTAAACGGAATGTTACCGCTGTGTCAGTGCACTGGACGCCATATGCCCAGGGAGCTGTTACTACAGTACTACAGCGCCCTGATATGCCTGCTGTCTGGGTGTCCATATGGAGAAGTGGGAAATATCCGTCCGATCAAGGACACTGATTCTTGGATTCTTTAGGACGAATAAATATTAAGGTAGTGGTGATTATATATCACATGAATTAACAGATTAACGTTCATAAATAAATTTGAGTTGTTGTTTTGTTGGGAAATGACAAACATGCACTGGCGTGCGCAAAGGTAGATCGGGGACCATGGTCCCACCTCCATACAAATTAGGGGGAAATTACTCAGTCGGGGGAATTGAAGAAAATGAACAATCAGGCATATTTGTTTTGATTTGCTTTTCAGCCTAAAAGCTTTTTACCTTTTATAAATGAGATAATAGTCTGGAAATAACTAGATACCTCTTTTTGCAATTAAGAGAGTTTTGTTCGGTACAACTTTGCCGCGGTAGAACTTCAAATCCAAAGAGTAGCTTTACAGATCTTGTGTTTACTTATACAGACCTATTCATTTAACATGCTCCTCCGAATACCATGTCGTTATGCATGCATAATCTGAAGTTTCGGTCAAGCTTTCCAGCCACATGCATGCGGAAATGAATTTAATGTTATATTAAAAAATCTTCAAGTTTTGTTCAAAAAGCGATCGCTTTTGGATCAAACTCTCCAATTTCGGGTTCAAAATCTTTCACTTTGGCACGATTTGTTTTCTTGGTTCAATTTCGGACAAGAAACATCGATTTGGAGAAAAACAAAAATCCAAGATTTTGAATCACAAATTTCCAATTTTGGGTTAAAACTTTTTAATTGTGGAACAAATGTCTTCAATTTCGGACAAAAAAATTCGATTTGGGATAAAAAAAAATCTTTAATTTCGGGTTCAAAATAATTGTAATTTAATAATTTAATTGTATTACAAGTGAACAAAGTACGTTCCTCATTTTGGACAAGAAACTTCGATTCTACAATTTTGGAACTCTGTCTCGCATGAAACTGTCAAAGGGGCCTTATTCTTACCCTTAACAAGAAAAAAAAGTCAAGAAAAACATTACAGTGTGTTTCATTTTATATTTACTAAATGTCGCTGATTTTCGAAATATAGTTATACTGTGACAATTCTCGATACTGATTGAGAAAATTCATTAAATTTGTGTTCTGCTTTTCACTTTAATGTGTTTATCATAATGACATTATTTGGTTAAACTTGAAATATTTTAGTGCGAGTGATGGAGGAAGGGAGGGGAGGGGGAGAAATCCAATGTTATTTAAAACGAATTCCTGCAGCACAATAAGGGCTTCGCGTATTTCCTTCGCGTATGGAAGATCTGGCCTCCCCATGCAACTATGTCATTCTGTGCACGCCACTGATGACAAATACAATTTACCTACAACATTATCGATCCCAAATATTTATCACAATATCCCCCCAAAAAAGATCATTAGGCCTATCAATTTTACCATCGTTTTATCGAAAGAAAGAAAATTGGTAGTGCATGTGAAAGAGTTTTGAAGGTGCATGTGAAAGGCCCGGAACCAGATCTCCGCCCTATACCCACAAAACAAGATCATCTACTTGTGTGATATTATTGCAAAACTTGTAGCCTATTAGATATCACAACCATAGGCAGGATTTGAGGGAGCAAAGGGGTCACTCCCCCTCCCCCTTCCCCTCCCCCACACATTTTCAGTAGGAAAATCCCGCCTATGATATTGTTAACCTCATATTGTCATAGTGCAGTAGTGATATGAGTTGATATGTACAAATAATGTCATTAATTAGATTATAATAAGTTACGAAGCACGAATGAAATAGAAAATCGACTTGCGCGAACACAATTCCTAGCCTATAGAAAAACGTGTATGTTGCACCTAAACAGATAAAAGCCTGGGTCACTCAACCGAGCTAGACCTAATAGATATCTATAGCTCATGCATATTGTGTTATCATTCATCACAATATGTCTCATTTCAATTGAATCAGGCAGGTCTTTTTCAATAGACAATCTTACTACGACTGTGCGATTATCATAATTTATTTGGATTATCTTAATGCAGCTCAGGACGCGAAACGCTGCTTACTTCTGCAGTCTTGATTCGAATTGGTGAGTTTCGTTGTTTTTTTTTTCATTTTCTCCGCAACCTGTGAACATGATCATGGAACTATAGTGTCTTATTGATTTTTCTTTATTTAGATTTTATCAATTATTGCATGACTGCATGAAGGCTGCATCTTCGTTGTGCAAGTTGATTATCTTGGATCTATGAATGGAAGATGTATAATACTGTGTGTTCCTCAGTATAGGCGTGAGTGCAAAATTTAGCCTACTGAATAGAGTGATTTACCTGTTCACTACACTCCTATAGTAATAATGTCATCGACAACGTAATAAACTCCGATTTTATCTTTTTATCAAAACAACGATAGATCTATTTAGAAAAATACAAATCAAGATTATTTATGTAACACTATTTACCCTTAATGTTGTTAAAAAGGTATGTTTGTCACTTTATGTTCTTCATGCAAACATTTGTGTTATAGGCCAGACAACCAGATATTGTGTAAACGTGGAGATAAAAATACAATAGGCCTACAATCCAACTTTTTTGCAGTTGGCAAAATATTTACACAATCCCCAACAAGCCATACCGTGGCGGAAGTGACGTCATACTAGTCTGCTAGTATGATCAAGCAATTTTCTTGAGACGAGATTTCCTCTTTAAATAAATAAAAACACAGAAATCGGGGTGGGGTGGGGGTCAATTACCCTGGCCAATAGCCATACGGCCATGAATGTATTGAGTGCTCCCAATACAGCTGTAGTGACATAGGTAGGTGGAGGGATATTACGATAGCTTTTACTTGTTCATTAAAGAACATGTATATTTGAAATCCATCAGACAGATCTTTAAATTCTGAAGAGAAGAGTCGTTAAATTACATACAAAATCTTGAGTAGTTTCCGACTTATAATCGTTTATACAGTTGAAAATTTTTGAACGACTGCATGGAAAAGTTGTTGTGATGTTTGAACTGATAAAAGAGGTGACAGATCAAAATCTTTAATGTAAATCTTGAAATATTAAAATATGTCCTAAATTTGAAAATTTCACTGAAATCATATCAGACTGGTATCTCGCTACCTCCCACTTAAACTTAATTGAGGATTTAAAACCTCTTTGTCATAGTCAATTGTTCCAATTCAAATAACTTCGGTAAAGAATTGAAAAACGATAAGTTAACGAAAAGGCGTTTGGTATTATTTACAGTCACCGGTAGCATGTTTCCAGTGAATTCATCACCACCGGAACATATAAATCTCTTACTGAATTTATCACAGCGTCTCACTTCAGATGACACAAGTCGGCTAAAGGTATGCATATTATGTAAACATTCGTATGTTGGCGTAAAATTGACGGGGTACGGAATAGGCGGGTCCTCGAGGGTTGTCATGTGGTTCCTAGCCCGGGCCTTCCCCCATCATGGTCATAACCACACATTCTTCGGCAGAGGCGGTGAAAGATGTTTGAATCTGCAGGGGGCACAGGATCTGAGGAGCACTTTCCAAAAGTCGTATTTTCAATGCATGTAGCACAGCAGTATAGCTTTATCATGGGTCAACCCTTCTCTCCCCCCTCCCCCCTTCCCCACCGGAAAAGCGTTACACTTTTTTGTTTTAAAACAGAAATTACTGGTGACTCATTTTCTCTTCTCTTTTTTCATTTACAGCTTCAAAAATTCAAGATATTTTGTTCCAATATTCGGTAAAATAGAACAATTTTATACAACAATCTACAAAAATTGGAAAATTTATAGACCAGGATTTAGACTTATAGATCATGATTAGTCAGTTGTATTGGTCATGAATCGGAATCTAATGTCTAAAATAATGTGAAGAGTAAATAAGGAGTCCTTAAAATTATTCAGGAGGCCATCATTTTCTTGCTAAGAATAAATGTAACTCGGGATATCAGTATGAATTAGACCAGATGGCCCAAAGTCAAACCTGTCTTCAACGAGTCAGTGGCAAGGGTCTCCCACATGTGATTTGTTGTTGTTGCCAGAACCCAAACTAAACAGCTAAAGGCGCTCCGCGAGCAGACGAGTGACACTGGGGGTATTTTACTTGATGTTTGTGTTACTTTCTTCAATATGTCAACAGGTCAATAAAAGATCAATTATAATAAGGGAAGTTTAATATATCATGTTACACCTTTTTATCTCTGTAAGGGGCACCTTTTAAACTTTGCAAAGAAGATGGGGAAGGACACGTCAGTTTATATCATGATAATGACCCAGGTCAAAGTAAGTTTTGCCCTGCATGGTCCAGTTTGAAGATGCCCCACTAATGAAATTTGGGGTGGCTCGCACACTCTAGAAAGGCCCTACTTGAAAGAGGATTTACAACATAATTATAAGCTGGGAAAACAAGACTAGGCAGAGGCGAAGGCTTTTTAAGTATGGAAAATTCAATATATGCTGTTGGGGGTCCCAAGTTTGTCTTTAGGGTAAATTCATAATAATGTATGCCAGCGAAGCGTGTGAAATTTCACCTTTTTATTCTTTTTAAGGCCATATTTGTGTATATCGCGTTAATAAAAAAATCAGATATATTGTATTTGAAGAAAAAGTTTGTCAATGTTTGAAAGAGCATATGCTTCCTCTAAAATAGTTTTATATACGTTCTCTTTGATAGAACACTTTTCCTCCCTGAAAACGCTTTTAAACTCTTGAGAAAAGTAGGGTATGCCCTCTGTGTCCCCCTCCTCGCGTTCCGCCGCCTATGATCTTCTGGCATGTCTGGAGAATATTGTTTTAATAGCGAAAATCTGAATCCACACCTGAACAATACTTATAATAATACAATACTTATCTATGATGGCACTCATAGGCGTGCATTATGTACATCCAGCGTCTGGGGGAAGAGGGGAAGGGGTTGGAAGGGGGTATCGCTCTACTCGTCTACATGAAACTTAGGAAAAGTGATCCCTTTCAAACTTTGAGAAACTTTTTCTTCAAAGACAATATATCTAATATTTTCATTAAAGAAAGTAACACAAATATGGTTTTAAAAAGACTGTGAAATTTCATACGCTTCGTTAGCATACATTATTCTGATTTTACCCTTAAGACAAAGTTGGGGGGAGGGGGAAACAGCATATATTGGACTTTTTCATACTTCAAACTGTAAAAAGCCTTCGCCTTGGAGATTACGAGATACTATTCGACAGGGTTCAGTGCCCGCTATAACAGTATACAGGTATAAGGGCCATACAGAAGCAACGCACTCGGAAGCTCCTGGAATAATAGAGAAACATCTGAAGATTTCTGGGGAAAATTACCCCCTGCCCCCACCCCCACCCTTCGCTAGCTAAGGCCCTACACAGGATGAACTATTTATCTGGCCATTTATGTGAAATAAGTGGTCTTATTAAGTATTCCAGTAAGTTTGGGGATAATATGCTATGACAACCTTTTAAGATATTTTTAAAGATAAGGAAATACACCATATGGCTTATACGGAGTGATATGATCGCGGATAATTTGTCTCTTCTATTTTATAGATGCGTTGTCAAGCAAATGACGTAGGTTTAAAGGTGAGAATGGTAGAAAATAAATCCGCCTTGGAGGTTCTACGGCAGCTGGATAGAAGGAGAGTATTCAGACATACAAATTATTCAAGACTTGCATTAATTTTGAAGGATATAAATAGAGAGGATCTTGTACGAACATTTTTGAACCAACAAAACAATGGTACGTGCTCATCTACTGTTTAAAATGTTGCTGCTTCATGCATGGGAGCTATAAGAACTTTTAGTTGGAGCAGCAAAACATGGTGGAGGGGGAAAAGAGGTGTAGACGGAGCCGAGTCTCCTTGGCTAAAATTTTGATATCATTTACTTACGATGTGCATCGACCCTCGTTATCAATGCGTTCACAATAAATTACTCTTTTGTTTATAAAATGTTACACAAAAACATACATAGCACAAAAAAATCACACCTGAAATCGGTTAAAAATATTGACCTGATTTTACAGCGTTTTTAAATCTCAGGCATGGCAATTTGCATATTTATGCAAAGCTTGTGATGTATTACAGGAAGACCTTGGTATTTTGTTTTACATACATACATACAATAGGCTTTTATATTGCATCATTCCATTTAAGACCACAGCGCCAAAAGATAAATGTACATGAGCTGAAATAAAAGATGATGAAAGGAACTAAAGGTGACAAAAAAGCAAGTATTATGACTGAGGAAATAAATGGGATTTCAATGTTTTTTTGAAAACTGGTAAAGAGTTGGCTGTACGAATGCTAATGGGTAAATGGTTCCAGAGTTTAAGGGCAATATGAAAGAAATCTTTGTCAGCTGCAGATTTCAAGTGATTTTCTATCTATACTTCTTTCATTTAAGCGGGTTCTGTTGGATGCGGGACGCAAACCTTCGTACCTAGGTTGATGCAATATTAGGTTAGCAGAAAGATAAGTTAGAGATGAACCTGTGAGGGATTTTTAAACATAGAGCAAAATATTATCTCCTTGACAGGTAGCCAGTGTAATTTTTTTTAGCAGTGGATTCATGCATCTTCTCTGTTTGCGCGGAAACAAGTTTGGCTGCCCAGTTTTGCAGGCGTTACAACCTGGCAATGTCAGTCAGATGCCTTAGCACCCAGAAGCAGGACATTGCCATAATCCAGTCTAAACAGAATGAGTGAGCACACAACATCAATGCAATTATCAGTCTAGATAGCGACGGATATGATAAATGTTGCGAAGGTGGAACGAGAGAACGAGAAAGTGTTGTAACTTGGCTTGACATGGACATTTTACTGTCAAAAATAATATTAAGGTTCTGCACAGTATCAGAAGGTGTTATGGTGCCCTCACCAATATGTAAGCTGACGGGAGGCATTGAGCGATTTAATAAGGCAACACAATTATGTCTTGTTGTAGTTTCAACATGTTGGCTGTCAATGAATGGGAAATACATTTATTATATTTTTGTAAACATTTTGTTCTTTAAATGTCATAATTCCTTGAAGTGGTTGCAGCGCAACTTCTGACCAAAAGATTGTGAGTGTTTGCCATGCGCCGATAAAATTCTAGCAGGAATAGGCTTTCCCATCATTTTCATTGCCTTAGATTTGGAAAAGAAATGAAAAAAATTACACAAAGATGTGAACTGTCACAGCGCAAATTTTCAAAATTCAAAAACTGATAGGCTCAGATTTTAATACTTATTTAATCACACCATAAATTGATACATATACATACATACACCTTGAAATATTAGAATTCTCGTTTGGTATGTCAGCAATGTAAATGGCAATTGTACACTCATCAACAAACCACATAATTTGTAATCCATTAACAAGCAATCGAGCCGAATTCTAATATATCTATCAGGCCTGCTTTGCAAATCTTGTGTGCAATTGAAATTTATGAAAACGTTTGCAGGTTTTAAATCGCAGAAGCACTATTATGAAGAATATATTTTCTATTCATTGTTTATGGGATAGGTTTCAAGAAGTGATTGTTGAACGCTTATTATCATTGCTATTACTTCTATACTACCACTTCCGGTAAAATTGTTGTTTAAGGGGCTTCACGGGGAATTTCCAGGAATAATATTTCTAATCGGCAAATTTACCCTGTTTCCGGTTTTTCTTTGTTTGTTGACAATACAGTGAACAAGTAATTGATCTCCTACGTAACGCAACGATAGTTAACACAAAAGTATTTAAAAAAATTCTTAATCATTCGTAGTACTGACAGTACGTGAACGACACTGTCACCTCTGTCTTGTATGCTACTAGCAATTAGCATTGTAACATTGTGGAAACGTTTGTAGCCTAGGCCTACATTCAACACATGGAGGCGTGGTAACTGATGTGGCCGAGTCACTCACATGGGAGGCATGATAACTGATGTAGCTGAGTCAATGAATGTGGTTCTGTGAAAAGTTGTGATCTTATGACATGTACTACCACTAGATTAGAAATTGTTATACCGCCGACGGATTGGAAGAGTATTACATATAATTTGATAAACAATAACATCAGCATTACGACGACGAGTGAACACACAATGACATCTGCCTAATCGGTTATGATAGTAACAATCACTTGTCAATTGATACCGTGATTTACTTCAGCAACACATTTTGCACCTTTCAAAGTTTCAGTATTGTGTTTTGCAAGCAAGTGTCAAATCTTTTACAAAGGAGCATGAATCCTATGAACCTAAGTAAGTTGTGTAGAGTTTGCATAATAATCTGAAAGCAACAACACTCATAATATTTTGGGATTTCATCATCTTTTTTTTTCTTTTTCATTTACAACATTGCATCATTGTTTTTATTCTTTTTTTTTCTTGTAACCAGTAGTGGTTTCTGCAATGTTTTTTTATATTTTCCAAAGTTTACATGTGTCTGATTAGTTAAATTTTAAAGATCTAACAATTTGTAGCCATGGCGCAGTACTATGGTTGAATCTCACTTAATCATTAACTGACTCAATTTAAACACCTAGACATATATTATTCTTTTTTATTATTATTATATTTGTCAGTAACAGAAAATGTTCTGATACACATTAGTATCTTAAATATGATGATGGAAACAAGGTTTTTACAGAAACACAATTATATACACACATGTACAGTAGCTTACCATAACCTGTACCCTCTCCCAACTGCTACACATTCCTAGAACTACATCGTGGATTGTAATACAAGTTCCAATTTAAGATAATAATTAATATATGTGTCAAGCAAAGTCAAGCAACATGAAAAATGTACAATTAAAGCAAAATTATGCAAAACAATATTGCTTAATGTATGGCAAACTAGACATTGCAAATGATACAAATCCCCTCACCCACTAATAATGCATATTCCAGACTGTCCCACATTCCGTTACAACCTCTTATCCCATGCCTATACTCCATGCAATCACACTTGAATCCAGATACTGTATGTCATTTCACCACTTACATGACCCACATGCCATCACAACTGCAATCCAGTAACACCCACCACATGCCATCACAACTGCAATCCAGTAACACCCACCACATGCCATTCTGCCCTGTCCCACATGTTGACCCACCCTGTTCCACATGCCAACCCATCCTCTTCCACATGCCAACCCAACCTGTTTTACATGTCAATCCACCTAACAGTCTAACATGCAAATACATCCTGACCAACATCCCACCTTGCCCTACATACAATTCCACCCAGTCCCACATGACCTCATCCTAATTCCTTCAGCTACTTTATCACCATGTCATCTTCTACCCCCACATTCCTCTGATTGTTTATATTTCCCCAATCCCTAATTTAAAATTCTGTAGAAGTGAGGACACTTTTATTTGCTGCTTTATTCATGGCAAGGCACATATTTTGATTCCTATTCATGTCAGGATGTCAATATCACAAAATTAGAAATGTATAGTTAGTAAATCTCGACTGCCATATATTTTTGTTCTCAGGTCAAACATTTTGTAGCAAAGTCTATTTTTATGCAAATAACCTTATTAATATGCATTGCACACTAAACCTCACCATTAAGTATAAACAATACTCTTCATAAAAACTGTATGATTATTTGTTTAAGCAAAATCACCACACTCACTTTAATTCAAGAGATACCACAGATACAAATATTTTCATTCCTATGCAAATAAGCTAATTAGTATGCACATACAACCCCCTAATTATGCTCAACTGAACAGTACCAGTGCCCTCTACCACTGAAGAAAGTTATTATCTTAGGGTTATTATTTTGTATGAAAGTCTATTGTTATGCAAATAATCTAATTAATATGCACACTACACCTCACCATTGAGTGTAGACAATGCTCTTGACATTTGTGTAAACAAAATCCCCACATCCACTTTAATTTAAGCGATATCATAGATACAAATATTTTCATTGTTATGCAAATAAGCTAATTAGTATATGCCCAACTGAACAGTACCAATGCTATCTACCACTGTGCCAAGTTATTATCTCAGGTTAAATATTTTCTATGAAAGTCTATTGTTATGCAAATAACCTAATTAATATGCACATTACATCTCACCATTAAGTGTAGACAATGCTCTTCACATATATGATCATTTGTGTAAACAAAATCCCCACTCTCGCTTTAATTTAAGACATATTATAGATACAAATATTTTCATTGTTATGAAAATAAGCTAATTAATATGCACACAACTCATAATCATGCTCACTTGAACAGTACCCCTATGCCTAGGTACATTGATGTACACCATTCATAATTTAAGTTATGAGAAACTTTAACCAGAACTTTAACCTGACAAATATTTCCATTGTTATGCAAATAAGCTACCCCTATGCCAAGTTACATTATATACACTATTCATAACTTAAGTTATGAGAAGTTTAACCAAAACTTTAACCTGACAAATGTTTCTATTGTTATGCAAATAAGCTAATTAGTATGCACTCATAACCCCTAAATTATGCTCATTTGAACAGTATGCATGTCCTCTACCACTATGCCAAGTCACATGAATGTACACTATTCATAAGTTATGAAAAGTTTAGCCAAAAACTTTACCCAAAAACTTTAGGCTGACAAAAAATTTCATTGTTATATAAATAAGGTAATTAGTATGCACACACAACCCCCTCCCCCTCCCCCCTTCCCCCCTCCCCGGATCACGCTTATTTGAACAGTACCCATGTCCTCTACCCCTGTGCCAAGTTAAATGAATGTACACCATTTTCTGTTTCACACTTTTGTTTTACCAGGTGGGCCAAGCACACTGAGCTCCACAGGCTACGCTCCGTCCAGCAGCAGTAGTCAACCAGGTGGGCCTAGCACATTGAGCTCAACAGACACAGGCTACACTCAGCCCAGCAGCAGTAGTCAAACAGTTGCCCCACCCGTCAGAGTTGTTAGAGAAGTAGATCTCGCCCGTCTTTCAACAAACATAGGAAGGGAATGGCGTATGTTTGGCATTATGCAGTTGGGGCTTAGTGATACAGATATAGCCCAGATTCAGTTATCAAAACCGCATGTCAATCTGAAGGATCACATCTTTGATATGTTGATGTTATGGAGGAAAAGGGAGGGTCGTAAAGCGACTAAAGATGCATTGATTCAGAAGCTAGAAGCACATCCTATCAACTGGGATGGGTGGCAGTTTTTAAAGGAAGAAAGTGAATCATTCTGATTAGCATGGAAGGTTAGATCAGTTTTGAGAATAATACACACTGAAAATAATCGGCAGAGGAGTCGACAGGAGAAAGCTTTTGTTTGATGTAAGCAATAGATTCATCAAGCGTGCTCATTTTTTTTATGATAGAGCATTGTCAAGTCCCTTTCAGTTAAGGATTAGTTCAATGATCAAGCTAATTCATCTTAACATGAAAGAGGACATTAATAGACACAAGTTGGGATGAAAACAGATCATATTCCATGAAGGAAATATTCAAGTTTAAAATTACTTTACTGTATTTCCTTAACAGAATATTCCCATGTTTTTTCATAACCTTTCATAAGAAAGAGACAATTTTTATAAACAATTTAGTACAAAAATAGTTGTGACATCACATTATTCTAAAGTATTTTAATTTTTTTCCCTGAGATTTGGTGCCTTACAGCAGTTGGGTATGTCTGGAATGTATTATAAAATTATACAATTAAAAGAAAATCAATTAACTTTGAAGAAATTTAATACTGTAACATGAACAGTGTGAAAGGATTACTTCAGTGGTCAAGCATGTCTATGTTATATGAAAGAGGACTTTGAAAGAAAAATTGTGACATCTTTTAACTGATTGAAGTAGTTGTTTCACTGCAACATTGGCCTATGGTGATAACTGCAAAACCACTAAGAATTGTTCTTTCATATGAGTGATATTTGTGTAACACTGATTATTATAACTTGTAAACCAACCCAACTTTGCTCTCAAGAGAATGTAGTACATATTTTCAAATTGCAAGATTAATTGTATTTTCCCATTGATCTTTGAATCCCAGGGGACACTTGATCTTTGAATCCCAGGGGACACTTGATCTTTGAATCCCAGGGGACACTTGATCTTTGAATCCCAAGGGACACTTCACAAAAACCATGCCCGCATTATGACAGATTTTTTGGTACCCGCAGTATGACATACGGTTTTGATACACACAGTATGAAATAAGTCAATTTTGATACCTGCAGTGTCGATTATTCAACGAAAATATTGTAAATATGGACTAGCAGTATGAAATTAACAAACAGCTTTTTTGGGGATCTGCCCTACAAAAATGATTGAAAATAGACACCTGCACTACAAAAAAGGCACCTGCCCTATGAAAATGATGCAAAAAAAGGCACCAGCTTTAGCGGCACAAATGTATATACCTCACATATGAAAGTGCCCCCTGGGCTTTTAGTCATACCATAAGAAACACATTGAATGCCACTTATTAGAAAATAATTGTCACTTGAAGAATTATACATGTACTGTATATAGTCATGTTTATTGATTGTTGGAAAAAAAGATGTGGCTTATATAGTCATCCCCAAATTTTAAGCTCCACCAACGAAGTTGGACGGAGGTTATGTTTTCACCTGTTTGTCTATTTGTCCATTTGCCATCAAGATCTAACAAGAACTGGTTATTGAATTTAGAAAAAAATTGGTGTGTGGTTTCGTTACTGCTTAAGGAAGAAGTGTTTAAAATTTGAGACCTATTGGAACAGGGGAACAGCACAAATGGAGGGGTGGGGACATTTTAAGGTGAGTTTGTCTGTCATTAAAATATCTCAAGAACTGATAATTGGATTTGGATTAGATTTGGTGTGTGATTGTGTTACTGCTTTAGGAAGAGGTGATATAAATTAAGGACATATTGGATTAAGGGAAGGACAGAAAAGGAGGGGTGGGGATGTTTAGGGTAAGGTCTGTCAAGACAGAGTTGAAACTTTTCAATGGAATGTGGTGAACAATGAATTCATACCTTAAACAGAAATCCAACACAAAGATACTTAAATCAAGTGGTCTCTCGAATCAAAGAAAATGAAACAATTGGTTTCTGCCATGAATGGAAAATGATGAAATGTGAATCTTAACTGAAAGGAACTCAAACAATAAATGCTTAGCCTAAATAAAACTTTAAAACTATGATATGGCCTTGGAAGAAATCAGTCAGAAGATAATTTAAGTGTTCAGAATGCAAATGATCATTACAGATCAAAACTCGGGGATGAATCTTGGTGGGCCTAGGATTTCTGAGGTACATTACATTGGGTATGGGGATCAAATGGACTCTTAAAATTATTCTAGGCATAATGTAATATGGGGCGGAGGTATGCGCTCTAGAGAGTGCTGATATCTAATATTGGTTTGCTTTTACACAACTTTGTTTTAGGTAGGATTGTCACTTTTTGTTTAATCAAATAATTGAAGGTTTACTGAATACTTTTTTCACACTTTACTTCAGAAACCTGTTAGAGAGTTTAACCTAGATGATTCCTGAAAGGCAAAAGCTGTAAGTAAATATGAAATGAAGAATAATTACAAGATATGTTGTAAATATTATAATCATTCATCTCCATCATTGCTACTGTATTTTACACTATATCAGTACACTGTTTTTCAATAATAAATTTTGAAAATCAAATGTTAAGATTAAATATATACAAATATACAGAAGTCTAGGGAGTTGTGAGAGGGGTTGTGTATTTTTTTATCATATGAATGGTTTTGGCTGGTTATTTAGGTAGATATTTCAGGGATTTTGGATATAAATGTTGCCAATTATATTTTTTTGAAGTTTTTCATTAATTTAGTAACATATTTTAATGGAAAATATAGTACCCCTCTAACTGACAGGTTGCCTGTGCAACATTCAAATTAGGAGGAGAAACTTAAAACTATGACACTTACGATTATATATAGAATTTTTGTTGTGATCTTATGTTATTAATGTTTAGTAATGCTGCCGATTATAGAGGTGTAGCCATCCTAGAGGAGGGAGAGGGTAGGGGAGGGGGGTCACGAACATCAACATTGCTGATGGCGAATTGTGTCAAAAGTCTTTAAAACTGTTGCCTCAAAATCTTTTAGGCAAATGTTTGGAGCTTTTAGCAAAGTTTCTGGATGTTTTTACCTGGTGGGGAGCAGTTAGAGGGTTGAACGAATTGGTCTACTACCCTGGGTAATGGGGGCCTGGTGGGGAGCACTTAGAGGGTTAAACTAAGTGGTCTACTCCCCTGGGTAATGGGGTGGGGATGGTGGGGAGCAGTTAGAGGGTTGAACGAGCTGGTCTACTCCCCTGGGTAATGGGGTGGGGGACTGGTGGGGAGCAGTTAGAGGGTTGAACGAACTGGTCTACTCCCTGGGTAATTAGGTGGGGGCCTGGTGGGGAGCAGTTAGAGGGTTGAACGAACTGGTCTACTCCCCCTAGGTAATGAGGTGGGGGCATGGTGGGGAGCACTTAGAGGGTTGAATGAACTGGTCTACTCCTCCTGGGTATTTGGGTGGGGGGCCTGGTGGGGAGCAGTTAGAGGGTTGAACGAACTGGTCTACTCCCCCTGGGTAATGGGGTGGGGGGATTGATCTACAAAGACCTCACACTCTCATTCATTGTCTTTCAATGAAAACATCTATTTCAGACATTTAAAGAGTTATTAGGATAAGTGGTTGTTGGGTGGGTGTAATGACACATTTAATTTTCTTGACAAAGTATTAAATGAATTTATTTATTGGCCACACCTATGGTGATCAGACTTACAGTGAGAGCTCTGTATATCAATTAGAAAGGTAAAATGTATCCACTTGGATAGTTTTGAGTCACATAAAGTATTGTAATATATAAATATTTTGTATTTTAAAATCCTGAAGTTACTTATGCACAAGACAAAAATAAAATGTATCCTTTTCAAAAATAGGCAGGATTCGGGGTTGCAGGTGGTAGGTAGAGGGGGGGAGGGGGGGTAATTTCTACCTACTTTTTTTCCTTATTTATATCTTTTACGATTTTGTCCTCCCACCCCTACGTCGTTATTCCTTGCTCTTGCACTTCTTCATTCCTGATTGTTGTCAAAAAAATTCAGCCAAATAATGTTTTAATTTCTGATGAATACAGTCATATAATGAGGAATATATCTCAGTGTAACAAATTGTACAAGAAAACTGTTAAAAATGAAGAGAATCGGCCAAAATTTGACATTGGAGAACGCTTATTAGCCTCTTCACAGCACGTTTACCAAAGACAAACAACAGGAAACCCTCTGCACACAAAAGTACAATCCACGCAGTGTGTGCACACTAGGATTACTTTTGGTGGGCAAATTTCACATATGGGAATGTTTTGCCTCAAAACGCGCATAGAGAAGAAATTCGCGGAACTAGCTGTGAGGTGTCACAGAAATCCTTAAATAAACTTGTAGGGTACTGTTCCATTATTTGCGAGATGGTTTTAAGAACGAAGTTGTTGAAACAGAATTGGATACTGTTAGTTGCACACAGTGGAGGCATAGGTCATTGAGTCAAATAAGATTTTCTTTGATGGCAAAAAAATTATGGATTTATCAACACACATGAAAGCCCATTCATGTGTAAAGGCCTATATCATACAAAAGTTGTATGTGGTTCTCAGATATATGAGTGCTTACGCGTAGCGTGGTCATAGCCAGGATTGTTACTCTTGACAATACCAGTGACAAGAGGCTGAGATAGCATTGGGGAGAGGGCGGGACGGCATGTGGGAGAAGGTGGGATGGCATGTGGGAGAGGGTGGGATGGCATGTGAGAGAGAGATGTAGTGTAGGCCTAGTGGGATGGAATTTTAGACAAAATATTTTATTTACCTACTAGCTATTTCCAATGAAATATATCTTTGATGCAAAACAAATTGAATAAATATTAATGCACACACATCTTCAGTTCAAAAGATTATGGACAAGGTACAGTATTACTGATGAGAAACGTTTTTAACTAATTTTCTTAAACAATGTATGCCAAACTGTAGCCTATGTGTGCTGAATAGAAAACCATTTTTAAGAAAGCAGTGATAAGAAAAAGTATAAAGAAATTTATTCAAGGTTTTATAAAGTGATATTAATTCATACATGATAAATCGCATACTTCTTATTTTTTTGGTATCATAATCATTGTCTCTTGCTAAAATATTTGGTGCAACTGCAAGTTCAGTGTTGCAACCCAACGTCGTTATTGCTCGCTCTTGCACTTCTTCGTTCGTGATTGTTGTCGATGAAATTTCTGCCAAATAATGTTTTAATTTCTGATGAATACAGTCATAAAATAAGGAATATATCTCAGTGTAACAAATTGTACAAGAAAACTTAAAATTAAAAAGATTCGGCCAAAATTCGACATTGAAAAACGCTTATTCGCCTCTTCACAGCACGTTTACCATACACAAACAACAGGAAACCCTCTGCACACAATAGTACAGTCCACGCAGTGTGTGCACGCTAGGATTACGTCAAAATTAGAATAAAGGTAAACATAAGAGGACTTAAAAGATTTCTCTTATTGATTTCTATGTGTTGGAAAAGTACAGGCCTTTTTTTGGCCCAATCACATTGGAATTTATATATATGGTAAATAGGTATATGCAAATTTTCAGGCTGGTTGAAATGGACTCCTAAATACTTTCATTCATAAGTTACAAAGGTCAAAGCGGCGGTGACCTTGTGATTTTGCTTGCGCTCTCATTAAAAAACAAGAAAAAATACAGTTTATACTTTACAATGTACGGTGCTTTTCTTTTGAATAATTAAATGAAAATGGTCTCTAACGATAGATAATGAATTTAGGTTTTCTGTACCATTTGAAATGGGACAAAATATTCAAAGACTTTAGTTAAAGCGTTTGAAGCCCAAAAGATGTACAATTTTTTAGAGCATTTTGCACAGTTAAGGAGATTATCGCATTTGTATGAGCCAAACATTCCCATTGGCTTATGTTTTCAATAATATATTTTATGTTCCTTCAATATAAGAAAGTAAAAAGAACAAAATTAAGGAAAAGACATAGCTTAATAATCAAACAACAGTATATACTATTTACAAGTAACGTGTTATGGAACAAATATTTCAGCCAGAGGATAGCTGGTGTGTTCAAAAGAATTATCTATATTCTTGACAGTATTAATTTCAAATAAATTAATTTCAAATAAATTATGCCATGATGAAATTGTGGCATTTCTTGCTGGAGGAGAATCGTGACAAAAACTCAAGAAATACTGTTATATGCCAGATAGGTTTGTAGATTTTCTTTCTTTAATAGACTTGCATTTTTACGCCTGTTATAAAATTGATCAATATACGATTGGTTGTGTTAACAATTTGAAACACTATATCTGCAAATTTCAGCACTATATCGCTTTGAATTGTAATTAAAAAACAAAAAAAAGAAGACTTATCATGTGGTCAAACTTGTTGATCTTGTATGAGAGGACAAAATTGTGATATTTAAATTTGAAGTTCTTGGTCAAGGGGTTTTTTTTTTTGCTTACTTGGAAGTCAAGGGATTTTGAAATAACAGTCTAGTAAGTCTACTTTTTGATACTCGTGTCGTTGAAAAAGTATTCATTAGAAATAATTATGATTAATTTCAACATGATTTGTATCAAAGGTTTTTAATACCATCATGTGCATGAAATGTTCGATCGAATATTATTGGGACTCAAAAAATTATGCCCTCACTTTTCAGCTGCCAGCTCTTTGTAAGTTCTATCACACTTGATACGAATATGATTAGTGATATCACAGCTTTTTATATGAATATGATAAGTGATATCACAGCTTCACACTGTATATGAATATGAGAAGTGATGTCACAGCTTCACACTTGATACAAATATGATAAAGTGATATCACAGCTTCACACTTTATATGAATATGATAAGTGATATCACAGCTTCATACTTTATATGAATATGATAAGTGATGTCACAGCTTCACACTTGATATGAATATGATAAAAAGATATCACAGCTTTACACTTTATATGAATATGATAAAGTGATGTCACAGCTTCACACTTTATATGAATATGATAAGTAATATCACAACTTCACACTTTGTATGAATATGATAAGTGATATCACAGCTTTACACTTTATAAGAATATGATAAGTGATGTCACAGCTTCACACTTTATATAAATATGGTAAGTGATATCACAGCTTTACACTTTATATAAATATGATAAGTGATGTCGCAGCTTCACACTTTATATGAATATGATAGAGTGATGTCACAGCTTCACACTTTAAATGAATATGATAAAGTAATGTCACAGCTTTCTTTGCTCAAAAGTATTTAGTTTGTTGCAGGCATTTTTTAAATTTTGTGACCATTGGATTTGAAAGTTAATATCTACTGAAGAGAATAACAGGGATGGATCCAGGATTGTCAAAAAGTGTGTGTGTGTTTAATAGGGATGGGGGGAGGGGGGGGGGGGGGTCCAAGCCTTGGAATCCTGGCATGAAAATGTATGGCTTTAGTGTTAGAAGTGTATTGGTGAAATTCCAAAAGGCTGACCCCCTCTGGATCCGTCCTTGAATAAGATATCAAAGTAGTGTCTTCAAACTTCCGTTTGTCCTCTCATACAAGATGGATATGTATTGACAACTTTTATGATCACTTTTGAGATATGTACTATATGGAAGAAATTAACATTTATGAAATAAATGGAATATGAACCTGCTATCCCGTGTCTTCTTGTATTCTCCCCCCCCCCCCCCCTCCTTTCTCATAGCAGTAGTAGCATTTTTAATAATAACAAAAAATTGGAGATCTGAAATTTGGTCAGAAGATTTATTATATTTAATTTAATCATATAAGGACTATGTCAGACTTTATGTGTTGTAATTGCCCCATCAAATATACTTGAACCTCAAAAAATGGAAGTAAAATAAATATGCAATGAGCGTTTTGTTGCTAACAATTTCCTTTTAATAATAACTTTTGATATGGTGTATATTTCCTTGTAGAGATCTTTGCATTGAAGTTTAGTTTGAATTTGCATTAACAACAAGCGATAAACTTAAGACCATTCAAGGACAGTTGGAAACTGAAAGAATTTACAGGATGTCACCTTCAAGATGTCAAACCTAGTTAGGAAACAATGGATTTCACACACTCACTGAAAACTTTACTTGAGTGTATTTGAGTATTACACTGGAAAGGGGGAGAAATTCCCTGCAAGAGAGTATTACTTGCTCCTCAAATCTTGTTTGACCCGTTAAGCTTAAACACTTGAAAACCAAAACCTTGCTGATTGTACTGCTGAAATTTGTTCTAATATTTCTATCATTGCAAAGCTTCAAGTTTTGACCGTCGCTGAACGTTATGGGCCTATACCTTTTCAAATCTGAATCGGCAATTCCCGAATAAGTAATTTAAATAATGTCACATGGTCAAGATTCACGTGTCCATATTGGACCAATCGTATACTGGAGGAATCTTATTGACCAATAAAATACTGGAGGCATCTTGGCCGTCTGCACAATTTACGCATGGTATGGGACCAAGCGTATGGAAAAATCTTTTCAAGCGCAGGTATCATACCTGCGTTATACATAAAGGAAATACGTGTTCGCATTACTGCTTACATTTTTTCCTCAATCCTGCACCTGTTTGGTTGGGAAACAAAAGGAAAAGTTTCCCCAGCATTTGATTGGTCAAAGTACTGAAGAAATCACATTCAGCGAAACTTGGTAGGAAAAGGTATATAGGGTTGTTGGGCTAAAAATGTGATCCAAGCAATTTACTTTTTTACTGTTGGATATTATCAAAAGATGGGAAACTTATTTTTTACGATGGATTATTCCTTGGGTTAGTCACTGCTAAATGTGCTTTACCCCTCTGGTGGCGGCACTATGGGAAGGGGGGATATTTTCCTCCATGAAATTGTATCCCCACCCACAGAAACATTTGTAAAGTTAACATATTCTTTTTGATCTATGGGCCTATTCCCCCATACGAGATAGAGCTGCTCCTATCTTGGCCCCCAGCATATAACGATCCTGGCGCTGCCTCTGATTGTCGCATGCCTTGCTACTGCATATCAACATGATTTTCTTTGCTGATTGTCGCATGCCTTGTTACTGCATATTAAGATGATTTTCTTTGCATTTAGACAACGAAAGAATTGGAAATTTATTAGCCATATTTCATTTAAAAAAATGAACACAACAACCGTGTGGCAGGCTCTGACAGCTCTCACATGGGCACTTGATGGTAAACGCAGAAGATCAAATGACATGGTGCAGAACAGTCGGAAAATACAGAAATAATACAATATGGAGAACCTGAGGTGAGAGTTAAGATTGCTGCAGCCTGCAGGACCGAATAGAAGCATTATGGAGGCCTTATGTGCCACTTGGTACGAAGGAGATAGATCTAAGGGATATTCTGGCCAACTACATGAACAGGCTACAATAAACAGACTTACAGGGACCTAATTTGCCATTTTTTTCCGATGCGATAGCATCAGGAACCTAATTTGCGGTCATGATGGCGTGTGTGTATGTATGTTTCTGACGGCCAGCTCGTAAACATGATATCTCAAGAACTGTACACTGGATTAATGTCATACTGTATGTGGTACACAGATAAGCCATGGTCAGTAGATGTGCCCTATCGTTTTTGATGGTGATGTCATGCATATTAATGTGTAGGCACGGCTTAAAGTAAATATCTGGATATGCTTATATTTTGACAATTGTATTTCTGTTTCATATCCTCTGTGGGACTCTATTACCACCACCCCCAGAGGCAAGCTCATCGAAAACGCTTTACGTCAGCACAGCCTCTCCTTGCTCAACACTAACTCCCTGACCTACTGGAGAGTCACTGCTGACCTCTGTGATAGTGATCATTACTCTCTTCTTATACACTCCAACCTTCAAACCTCCACTGACCACACCCCCAATTGGAACCTCGAGAAGGCTGACTAGCCCCTTTTCGAAACCCTCTGTGACTCACACCTCTACCCCCCATCTCCTCGAGGATGAGGATCCCATGTCAAACTTCAGTAATATCCTTATCAACATCGCCACCTGCTCAATTCCCAAAACCTTACTCCCAAATCATCCCCCCAACCCCTGATTCTCTGATGACTGCAAAACCGCCATCAAGAACAGGAAAAGAGCCCTCAGGAACTTTAAAACTAACCCGACCAGCCATAACCTCAACCTCTTTCGCATCAGCCGTGCCAAGGCCAGACGCTCTATCAAGGACAGCAAAACCAACACTTGGAACAACTTGATCTCTTCTCTAACCACCAACACCCCCACTAAGAAGATTTGGAAAATGGTTAACAGCTTCCATGGCAGAGCAGGCAAATCTCCCATCTCTCTTGGAATGGTGACCTTCTCACCGCAAAAAAGGACATCGTTAACCACCTCGCCGCCTCTTTCAGCAACATCTCGTCCTCGACCTACCACTCCAATGCCTTCAAAACCAAAAAAGCTTGCGATGAAGCCCGGAGAATCACTTTTCCTTCTGACAACTCCGAAAGCTACAAAACCACTCTTACCCTTTCTGAATTAAACCAAGCCATCCACAGCGCTGGCTGCACCTCCAAGGGTCCAGATAACATCCCCTACCAGTTCCTAAAACACCTCCCCATCAAGGCCACCACTACCCTACTCACCATCTTCAACAACATTTGGTCCTCACACTCCTTTCCCCCTATCTGGAGGACAGCTATTGTCATCCCCTTCCTTAAACCGGGGAAGGACGGTACTGACCCCTCCAGCTACCGCCCTACCGCCCTCACCTGCTGTCTCTGTAAAATTATGGAAAGGATCATTAATCAGAGACTAAACTGGTTCCTTGAGACCAACAGAATCTTCTCCCCTCACCAATGCGGCTTCCGAAAATGTCGCAATACCCTAGACCAGTTAATTATGCTCGACATTGCTATCCAGGAATCCTTTGCAAAAAAGGAACATCTCATTGCCATATTTTTTGACCTTGAGAAAGCTTTCAACACTACTTGGAAATACGGCATTACCTGCAAACTTCACACCATCTGCCTCGGAGGCCATCTCCCCATCTTTATTCAAAACTTCCTCTCACCCAGGCAGTTCCAAGTTCGTATTGGCCACACCGTCTCCAACCCGTACCCCCAAGAAGGGGGCGTCCCCCAAGGCAGCATCCCCTCCCACTCTCTTCAACCTGGGCATTAATGACATCACAGATAACCTTGACCCCAACATCAAACGTACCTTATACGTGGATGACTTCACCATCTTCAACTCCTCCCCTAGCTTTCCTTTGTTGAAAGTAGGCTCCAAATCAGCATCAATCAGCTGCAAGACTGGAGCAACAAAAACTGTTTAAATTCTCCAAAGACAAGACAGTCTGCATGCACTTTTGTCATTTCAACCTCCACCCCAACCCGAACTTTGTGCTCAATGGCAATCGCATCCCTAAAGTTGAACACACAAACTTTATGGGTCTAACTCTAGACCCCAAGCTTACCTACAAGCAACACGTACATCACCAACCTGAAACTAAAATGCAAGAGCTCCCTCAACATCCTCCAAGTCCTCTCCAACACCACTTGGGGTGCGAACCACTATGCTCTCCTCAAAATTTTCAGGCTCACCATTCATGCCAAGCTTGACTACGGCATTATTGTCTACTGTGTCGCTCACAACTCATACCTCAACCACATCCAAAATGAAACCCTCACTGGCAGGCTTTGTCTGGGTGCCTACAGGACCTCCCCAATCACCAGCCTTCATGTTGAAGCCATCGAACCCCCCTTTCTACTTTCATGTAGAAAGCTTAGCCTCTCCTATGCTTTTGGGGTCCTCACCAACACCCAGAACCCTGTTTACAACCTCATTAGGTACCCCAATTTCTCCACCCCCTTTGATAGGACTAAAACCCTATCCCCTCCCTTCAGCTTACGCATTAAATCAGACCTCTTCCATCTCGGCATCAACCCCGCCACTCTCGGCACCTTCTCCTGGCCCACTTTTCCTCCTTGGTCCACCCCCTCCCTTCTGTCCACCTGGGCTTCTCCACTCATCACAAAACTCAAACCCACCCTAACTTTTCTTCATCAATCTCCACAACCAAATCAAAGACCAACTCTCAAATTACACCTCCATCTATACTGATGGCTCCAAGAAAGGCAACAAGACAGCTGCTGCTGCCGTCATCCAAGACATCACCCTTAGTAGCAGACTTCCCAACTTACTCATCCATCTTTTCAGCCGAGGCTTAAGGCCATTCTCCTTGCCCTCAACTTTATTGAGTACTCCCTGCTCAGCCACTTTGCCATTTTCTCCGACTCAAAAAGCTGTTCTTACTTCTTTACTAAATCTTAAATGGGATAACCTCACATGCCACCTTCTCCTCCGGAAACTCCTTTCTCCCACCCTCTGCAGGAAAAGTATTCTTTTCTTCTGGATTCCCAGCCATGTTGGCATCCCAGGTCAGGAAAAAGTATTCTTTTCTTCTGGATTCCCAGCCATGTTGGCATCCCAGGTAATGACAGGGCTGATGCAGCCGCTAAGCTTGCCCTCAAAACTCCTCCCTGCCCCTTTTCCCAAAACCCTCTCTGACATCAAACCGCTTATTGCTTCCCTTGTTTGTGACCGCTGGCAAACCTCATAAAACTCCCAAATTGATAACAAACTCCATGTCATCCAGCCCACAATTCTGATCAAATCCACCATCAACAACCTCTCTCGTATCGACAACGTTCATATTACCCGTCTTAGAATTGGTCACACTCACCTCACTCACTCCCACCTCCTTATTGGCTCCCCCAACCCCTCTGCAACAAATGCCATTGCACCCTCACAATCCATCACGTTCTCCTTGCTTGCCCCCTGTACAACCTTCCCAGATCTTCCGTCGCTCCCCACAACTCAATTGCTGAGTTCTTCCAGAAAAATCCTCTGGATAAAATTATCTCCTTCCTTTATCATGCCTCACTCTAATACCAAATTTAATTCTCCTCTTCCACCCCCTCTCTACTTTGTTTTAATCATGCACCTCCCCTCTCAATCACAGCTTTCTGGCCTTTTATTCTTGAATTTCTCTCATTTCCCCCTCAGTTTGCTTTTCTTCCTACCTCTAGAATGATCTGACCTCTCAGGCACAATTTGACCTTCATTGTCGTGGTGCCGATAAGCCCTCATCAAACAAACAAACAAACACCCATTTAGTATAATTATGATGTTAGTTGGTGTGTACATGTTCATTAAGTAAAAATATTGAATTTCATTAATATGCATAGTAGGCGGGGCCTAATATGATTTTGCTGAAAAGAGCTTGTAAATAGTATCTCAAGAAATGGTTAACTGATTGATGTCATATGTGGTACACAAATAACCCATGGTCCGTGGATGTGCCTAATTGTTTTTGGTGGTGATGTCATGCATATTAATGAGTAGGCGGGGCGTAATGTAAAAATCAGGAAATGCTCATGTTTTAACAATAGCATGTCTCTTTTGTTTCATATTTGGCACAATTATTATGTTAGCTGGTGTGTACATGTTCATTGTGTAAAAACCTTGAATTTCATTAATGTGCATAGTGGATGGGGCTTAACATGATTTTGCTGAAAAGAGCTTGTAATCATATGATCTCAAGAACCGTAAACTGGTTTTATGTCATATTTAGAACAGATAGCCCATGGTCCGTAGATGTGCCTTATTGTTTTTGGTGGTGATGTCTTGCATATTAATGAGTAGGCAGGGTTTAATGTAAAAATCTGGAAAAGCTCATATTTTAAAAATCACATGTCTATTTTTGTTCACAAGTGGCCTAAAAATGATGTTAGCTAGTGTACATGTGTTCATGGTATAAAAACGTTGATTTTTATTAATATACATAGTGGGCTGGGCTTAATATGATTTTGTAAATAAAAAGCTTTTAAAAATGATATGTCAAGAACTAGGAACTGGATTCACATCATGTGTGGTACATAGATAGCCCATGGTCTAAAGATGTACCCTATTGTTTTTGCTGGTGATCCATGCATATTGATAAAGCAGGCCTTAAAGTGAAAATTTTGAAAAAGTAATAAGTGAGTAAAGTCCATTTTGCATCAGTATGAGCATGACAATATGGTTGGTTATTGTGTACATGTTTATCTTATCAACAGATGGCTTGTTCATATGTGAAAGTGCTAAATGATATGAACACTGTATCTCATGAACGGTATATGGGATTTATGGTATGCAATGACAGTTGATACAAAACTTACAAATTAATCAGCATTATAAAACTAGAATGGTAAATACCATCATGGCTCTCATGCCCATGCTAATTGACACCTACATCATGACCAATTATAAAAATGGCATCCCACACTATGTCCCACATGGCATCCCACCCCATGACATTCCATCCCATGCCCCACATGGCATTCCATGTCATTCCACCATATATCCCATCCTATGTCCCATCCCACATGGCATCCCTGCCTATGGCATTCCACCTTATGTCCCACATTAGTAGCTTGAAGCTTCCCACATGTAAGAGCTTGGAAAATGTTGTTTTTCTTGTTTTGATCGTATCATACCAAAAATGTGAATTTAGCATATTGAGCTTTTTTTACTTGCATGTTGCTTCATCATGTGGGCTTTGAAATAAGTATTTCTTTTTGCCTATGGTTTGCCATTTGTGTTTTCTCAAGTTTGCAAATGTGCTGTAAGTGTATTTTTTAAGCTCTATGCCATTTCTAAACTAAAATAATATTATTTTCCATCTTCTTATATGTTGATTGCTAATTTTTATTGGTTAAGTGACTCAAATCATACTACCTGGTCCCTTTAACTTACTCACTGTTACTTTAATGACACCGTTTATTTTGATACATTCAGTTTAGACTTCCCATTGTGTATTCAGTTACATCAAGGTGGTCATTTTCTCTAATCTTGTGTTTAATTGGTGATTCTAGTTATTTCTCCTACCTGTTTTCATCTGTCAATTAAAGTCTAGACAGAAGGAGGATTTCCTGTTTTAGAGTATTATGGAATAGCCAAATGTAATATAATGGGATAGGCCACATGTTCTGGTCAGAAGTAATTTTAGATTTTCAGTAGACACTTTCAGGCTGGTCAGTGCAATTGTGTAACAATGTAGCTGAGAATTATCTTTGGAAAAACTGTACTGATGAATATACATCTTGAGCTGTAGAAAAATATAATTTAGTTTTGATGCACCACAAATATTATTCTCTTGTTTTTTCCTATCTTGTAATTATGTTATTTCTTCGTTTTTGTGTAAAATCCACCAGTGTCAGTCATCACTACGAGTACTGGCTCATCCCAAAAATGTGTCAGCTGTTAATTGCATAACTCCACAGCAATAGCATTTCTATTAGCTTACATTTAGTAGTAGAGATGGGGCTATGGATATTTTGGGATAGATTTAACTGTTTCTTCAGACATACCTGTATCTTCAAATCAATTTAAAATGAACTTACTATGCTGTACCTCTTGTTTACATCTGAGACCATTACATTTTGGAACATTCATATCATCTGTGATCTTCGTTTAATACCTGTGTAGCTGATTTGTTTTACTTACTCCTAAAGGTTATCGTGCATGAACATGATTTGATTAAACTCTGGACTGACTTAAGGGAAGTGCAGACCATCCCTCAACGATTTAAGTTATCGGTGGCCCTAATGCGCCCTTTAGTCGCAAAAATACATAGATGCTCAATTTTCTTTTTCAAGTACTGTTAATGGACTCAAACTGGCCCGCCTATGTTTTTCATCTACTTGTATCAATGTGCTTTTGGCTTTAAGACTCTTTTTGGAAAGATATATTTAAAGGATGCTGTAATGTTTGTTTGATTCTGTTTCACCTCGATTGCTTTCTGCTAAAGATGTATTTCTAAGCCAAAGATGCAGATCTACTGAGACAATGTCCTGTTTGGTGCTTCCATTATTTGGGAGATTATGGAGAATTGTTATTTTACATTCATATCAAGGAACATTATGTGCAATAATTTTGTTATGTTTATTTATTTGTGTTCATTGATCATGTTATTATGAATTATGTAAGAGACAGTAAATTGTTTCTAAGCCGGACTTTACTGACAATACATTTTCTTTTGCTATCCTTTAAGATTTGGACGTGCTGTACAGGTATGTTATTTTCTGTGGAACTACAGGTAATTTACTTTGATCTTAAAGATGTTGTGGTTGGATTTATTTTATGTTCAATGTTTACATTTGATATTCGGACAGAATTATGTACATTTTATTTCATGCAAAGTTGGAATCTGGTACGTTAATACAATTACTAAGTTTGTTGACAATCAATTTTAAGAAATGTGTTGAATTGATTTGCTTTAATTGATTATGTTTCAAAGATTTTGAGAATGTTTGGCATGAGCTGTATCAAGATAGCCTCCAGGTGGTGCAGTCAGGGTACATGGTTTTGTTTTCCAAATAATTTTGGTCTGAGCATTTATTTTGATCTTGCAACATTGGTGTGTTAACTTGTTTAAAGCACTTCTTTATTCCAAAGCAATTTATATTATTATGATAGAACAATACTACATTTTTCTGTTGTTGCATTGACGATATGAACAATCAAATGTGCTTTTTGCAGATTTGGATTACCCGTTCTTGTTGAAAGTAAAAGTCAACATTAAGCAGGGAGGGATGTAAGAGCCTGGAAAATGTTGTTTTGATTTGATATCATACCAAACATTTGTGATTTTAGCCTATTAAGCTTTTTTACTTGCATGTTGCTTCTTCATGTGGGCTTAGAAATCAGTATTTTTTTTTACCTATGGTTTGCCATTTGTGTTTTCTCAAGTTTGCAAATAATGTGCTGCAAGTATATTTTTTAAGCTCTATGCCATTTCTAAACTAAATTAATGTTATTTTCCATCTTCTTATATGTTGATTGCTAATTTTTATTTGTTAAGACTTTAAAATTCTGACTCAAATGATAATACCTGGTCATTTTAACTTACTCACCGTTACTTTAATGAAAACTTATTTTGATACATTCCTCAGTTTAGACTTCCCATTGTGTATTCAGTTACATCTAAGGTGGTCATTTTCTCTCATCTTGTGCTTAATTGGTGGCTGTGGTAATTTCTCTTTCCTGTTTTCATCTGTCAATCAAAGTCTGGACAATAAGGGTTTCCTTTGTTTTAGAGTATTATGGGATAGCCAAATGTAACATTATGGGATAGGCCACATGTTCTGGTCAAAAGTAATTTTAGATTTTCAGGAGACACTTTCAGGAGGCTGGTCAGTGCAATTGTGTAACAATGTAGCTGATAGTTATCTTTGGAAAAACTGTACATAATGAATATACATCTTGAGCTGTAGAAAAATATAATTTAGTTTTGATGCACCACAAACATTACTCTCTTGTTTTCTTTATCTTGTGTTTATGTTATCTTTTCATCTTCTTCGTTTTTGTGTAAAATCCACCAGTATTTGTAGCTATCATACTACGAGTACTGGCTCATCCCAAAAATGTGTCCGCTGTTGCAAAACCCCACAGCGAGAACATTTCCATCAGCTCACACACAACCATGTCCCACATGGCATTCCACCATGTCCCACATGGCATTCCACCATGTCCCACATGGCATTCCACCATATGACAAACCACCTTATGTCCCAAATATGGCATCGCATCCTGTCCCACACCCTCCCTATGTCCCACATGGCATTCCTCCTTTTGTCCATCGTGGCATCCCACCTTTATGTCCCTCATCAGTGGTTTCCCACCTGGTGTCGGCATCCCATCTTATGTCCCACATTGGATCCCATCCTGTCCCACATGGTATTCCTCACCATGTCATCCCACTTTATGTCCCACATGACATCCCATGTCTCATCTCAAATGGCATCCTACCCTATGTACCACATGGCTCCCACCCTATATGCCACATTGCATCCCAACTGATGTCCCACATAGCTCCCACCCCATGTTCCACATGACATCCCATCCGATTTTCTACATGGAATGCCATCCTGTCACATGTGGCATTCCATCCCATGTCCCACATCATATCCCACCCTATGTCCATAGGCAGTCTCGTCCTTGCTACCAGTCCCTGATTGATCATACTAAGTATGTAAGTCTGTCAGTTCATATAATAGCTTGTGCAAATGAAGTGTTGAATAAGAAAATGAAGGCGGAGTCAAATAATTATGCCTGATATAGCCCTTGATGCATAACACATAGAATATATTCCATCCTATGTTCCACATGGTTTCCACCCATGTCCCACATGGCATCCCTCCCTATGTCCATATGCAGTCACACACATCCTGTCACACTCCCTGACTGAGCAAACTAAGTATAAGTCTGGTCAGTCACATATACTGTTAGCAACTTTATGCAAATGAACACACTAATAAAGGCGGAGTTTGATAATCATGCCTGGTAAAGCCGTTGGTGCACAAATATTTTAAAGAATTTAAACCTCAAAAGTTATGAGACACTTGAAAAATTCTAAAGAATATTGGAAAATTATATCATCTTACAGTTATCCTCTAAAGAAATATCAAATGTTTTGTAGACTTAAGGAAACTAGTCTTGAACCTGTTTTAAGTATCACTGAAAAACTTAACATTTTGTAAGGAAATTTCAATGAGGATCCATGAGGATATCTCAAAAAACTAACTTTTTCTGAGGAATTCTGAAGAAACTTTAACATTTTCTAAGGAATTCTCAAGTATTTCTGAGGAAATATCTGGAAAAACTGCAGATGGAAGGACGACCAGACGGACAAAATCGCCATTACATAGGTTCGCATTATGCTTTGCATGCTCACCGAAAAGCATCGGACCCACAAAACCTTTTGATTCTGTTCTTAGATCTCATACATAGCCTGCTTTCCATTTAATTCCAATCTTTTTCAAACTATTTTATATCATTCATGCACTATTAAAATGTCTATTAGTTGTAGATATGTTTGAAACTTTATTTTGAAAAGAAAGCATTCAAACAGGACACAACAAATTCTTTTTGTTAGAACCAAGTAGTCATATATTTCTACACATTTGGAAAGTATTTTCAAGACTTGGTAAGTGCATATTCAGATGGTAAGAAATGAAATATGAATTGGACTGGTTTCAAATTACATGATACAATTTTACCATGTATACATATTCACGGCAATTTGCATTTCTTAAGTTATCAATCTTTTAGATACAACATAAAATGACAGCTCCTTAAATAGAATTTAGTCGGACATGCAAGAGAAATGATTCAACTTGTAAGTAAACAAGTGTGAATAAGCAATGCAACACAATGGTTTTGGGTTCCTAATTCTATTGTAACTTTTGAAGTCATTGTCATCACCAATCTTTAATTTTGTGTGCACTATGCATGTATTAGTGTGGTGCTCTTAATCTTTACACCAATCATGTTAGAGTTATTGTACAATATGGACTCAGAATTATTCAACTGAGGTGACAGTTCTCACTTATTACGATAGTAACAGTCACCAAACCAAATATAAATAATCTAAACAAAAGAATTAATTTGCAATTTGATTTCTGATAATTTCTGATGACTTAAAAGCCACTAATGATTATCTCAATACAGCCTTATTATGTATATACAAATGGTTTTAAGGACTTGCCAATTCTACCAAGATGATACTGAAGCAGCATAGGTAATGAAGCAAGGGATGAGATGCCCCTCCCCTAGACTTAGGCATATCTTGTTGTGAGATGGCGAGGATAGAAACTCCCCCCCCCCTCCTCTAAAAGTGAAAACTGCATATGCGTCTATGATGTCTATGCATAAGACAATGGGCCATAACATTACACTATCTAATAAAGATTATAAAATTGGCGGAAAGATAACAGTCAGATTTCTTTATCCACCAGGGTTGATTTGCCACTGTTCTGCGAACAGTGCTTTTTATGCTTAAACAGTGAATTTTCAAACATCACTGTTTCGTGTTCTTTTCACAGGCATGTGGCATCAATGATCAATACCTGGATTTCTGCTAAGAAAAACATGCATGCATGTCAAACAAGATTATCATGAAAATAATTTCTTCCTATTTACAAAATTTTTCCCACTTTGCCTGCAATTAATCATGAATACGCATATGCAAAGCTGCCTGTACTTGTACAACTGTATGCAACTGGATGCTACATCATGTAAATACTAATAACCGACATACATGTTTGCACACATTAATCAATAAAGTAGTTGTAAATGAAGCCCATTTTGAAGAAAGGAATTAGTCCTGTATTTGGTAAAAAGTTGGAACAGTGAAATTTGATCTGGAACAGTACTATTTGAAAAGTATTGTTCCTTGGAAGAGTGGCAATTTTTTTTCAATTTCAACCCATTTATCTCCATCCATACCTTTTTAATCTGATTTTGTCTTGTTTCAATATATCAAACATTCTTAAAAGATATGTACAGTTTGGGATAAGAACAGGTATTAAACTGAATACTTTTTCTCATATGTCACTTCCACCACTACAATTGGTTTGTTCTTGAATTTATGAGTTATACAAAAATGTGCGTGATATTTTCTTTTCAGTTTTTAACTCTTGATGTCATCCACTCGACAGACCCGTTTCACAAATCGATATTTCCTTTTTGTTGCAGCCAACATTCTTTGTCAGTGTGTCAGCCAAAATGTCACACATAAGCCAAGTTTATCCTTTTAGGTCACTCTAAATCATCCTCTGTTATGGCTGGAACGACACCTAGTGCAGGACCCCCCATGGCGAGTCCGGAAGATCCTGACATTGTTGCTATTCTCTGAAACAATCAAAATGTAAATTACATATTAATAATCAATATGCCATTCAAATAGGGTTATGTAATTTGTTATCAATTCAATCTAATTATGTAATCATAAAAATGTATACAATTTATTATAATAAATCCTTGAAATTTAAAATCATTAATTTTTAACTAGTTTTCATAAAACGTTTTTTTATTTTCTTGGTTTATAGCATATTTTGTTTCTATTACCCTTGAGTTGTTTGTATCTGTCCATAGATCTTTAATCATCACAACCTTCTCAACAAACATTTTTAACAGCAACCAAAACATTCTTCAAAGAACACACTATTTGTTCAATTATTGATGACAGTAAGAGTTGTATCGCTTATAAATTTAACAGAAGTTTAGCCAAAAGATCCTATGTCATTCAGACACCTAGCTTTGCTGTTTTACAAAAGCGGCCCGCCCTTCCCCCCTGCGGATCTGTCCAGTCCCTCATGAGAAAAAAATATATATATTTTTGTTTATATATATATATATATATTTTTTTTTTTAACTTGATAATCTAAATTAACATCATAAATGAATACAGAACACAAAATGATAGCATAGTAAGCAAATGTCTGATTTGTAAAGGGGCCCCTAGACTCCCATGCCAAAAAGACTCAGCACTTCGCACACGCTCTAATGTGCCCCTCAACAAGTCTAGCACCAAGCCCCTATTCAAATCAAGCTAGGGGTCTGTAAGAGGATTCAAATTAACCTACATAAATTAAACAAGTCAAGTTGATAACTGTAAATACATTCCTCCTTTCATGAAAATATCTTTTCCTGTGCAATATTATTTCCACTCCTCCTTATTGAACATACCTGACTTGTTGCTGGTAATTTCTGAACTAACATTTGGAAAACCTGTTTGGGTAGTGTTTGTAACAGCACCTGGAGTAACTGTTGTGGTTGAGCACAGACTGCAACAGCATTGGCCAAATGTTCTACTCCAGTCTCAAAATCACCTGAGAAGATAATGGACTGAATAATAAACAAGGCCATTCATACAACTTGTTATTGTTAAAGTAAAAGCAGAATAGGATAAAGTGGTATTTATTTTGGCAATATTTAAGTGCACAATATCCCCATTCATATGCGATTACTGCGTAATTGTGGTTTTCGCATTTAAAAGGTTTATGCTAAACAGGTTCAGTTTGTAAAAGTCATTTAATGGAATTTTTCAGCCGAATGTGTGTGGTTTGAATGATATTGATTTTCAATGGCAAGGCTGAATAAGAAAATGTTTAATGACAATTAACGTTGCAAGGTACTGGTGAAAATGAGCACCGTTAGTACAATGCAAATGGTACCGGTAATACCAAAGTACTGGTATTTTTACAGGTGACTACCCAAAAGTGGCAAATATGAAATATAACTTACAGTACCATGGAATTGTACACCAAAAGAAATTCCCACATTACAAAGGAGCTTCCGTTTTAAACATAAAACATAAATATACACCTGATCTCTAATAAGATCAAACCAATCACCCGATTACACCTCATAGAATCTCTGACATTCTGTTTGTTAACACAAGTTTGCAACTTGCGTTGATAGTTTATTCAACTCTAATCTACACTTTTTTTCAATTCAGACACATCCATTTCTTACAGAGGGTAAATATTTTTTTCAACGCTAATCACATCTGTATATTAGCAGAATTTACCCCATCGTAATAATATGCAGTCTTGTAGTGATTTGCGTCAGTATTTTCCAAATGAGCAAGAACAACACAGTGCACAGTGTTGGCCCACTCTTGCAAAACTTTTGAAGAAGTTACGGGCAAAATGAAAATAAAAAATACTGATTGATTTCCTCAACGTTATTTTCCAAATTCTTAAGTGTTGTGGTCATGCCTTTTAGGGCTTCTAATATTAAGTACAATACTCATCAATATTGAAATCCCAAAGGGCCGAAGACCTCTGTGATTCTGTTCACAACAACTAACTTGGGACTGTTTTGTACACAAATCAACACTAACAGTACTGTATACATAATTTGCAGCTTGTACACTCAATCATCAATGAATTACGGCAAAGTCCATTAATTCTTGAAAACTTACCTTAAATGAGGTTAAAACCATGAACAAATTGGATAGATTACTAAAATTTCACATCCAAATGGCAAAGCGACTCCCAGATTTGAAAATTCTAAGCCATCAAAGGGCCGAAATGAAAGTTTAAAAGAGCTTCAAAATGGCATCTGGAGCACATTTTATTTTGCCGTAACGTTGCGCAATACTTACCTATGAGCCAGTGTTGGTATATTGGAATTCAAGTTGATTAGTTTGGCTTTGATACTGCAGCTTAATTTGGCTTTTTTTTTTGGCTCTTTTTCTAATTGGAACGATCTTGACATAATAATAATAATACAAATGATTTATAATGGGCACATATCCACTCTGAAGAGCGCTCAAAGCAAATACGATAAAACAAACAAACAAATAAACAACAAAAGCACAAAAAACCTATCCAGTATCATTAAAAGCAGAATTCATGAGGTGAGTCTTAAGTTTCTTTTTGAAAACTTTTAAATGCATGGCCTGTCTAATTTCAATGGGTAAACTGTTCCAAGTATGTGGTGCAGCAAATGCAAAGGACCTCTTCCCCCACTTCCCATTTACCTGATATTCCTTAAGAAGGGACAAATTACTGGACCTAAGATTACGAGATGAATTAAACGTGAAAATTAAATCAGCAATGTAAGTAGGACAACACTTATTTAGGGATTTATAAACAAGTAACATAAGTTTGAAAATATTTCTATGAGAGACAGGAAGCTAATGGAGATCTTTAAGTACCGGGATGATGTTACATGATTTTTTTGAAAAAGTCAAAATTTAGGCAGCAGTATTCTGTGTTTTTTGAAGAGGAAGTAAATTTTTTGGGGGGAGACCATATAATAGTGCATTTGCATTGTCTAAACGTGAGGTGACCAAAGAGTGTATTAACTGTTCTGTTGCACTGAAATCCAGGTATTTACGAATCTGAAACGGAATCTGAAACGGTTAAGTCGGCAAAAATCCTTCAAGAGGACATGAACGCCAACCGAGCGTAAAAAGTATGAGTAAAAAATAATATAAAAAAAACTAGTTAGCAATACAGGTGTTAGTAAGTTTAGCTTTGAAACAGTTGAGACTTAGTGCATGAACAATGTCTGACGAATACGACTTATGTTCCTTAGATAAAATAATGAAGAGCGCACAATATTGGAAATATGTGGTCTAAAAGTCATCGATGAATCAAAAATCACACCTAGATTTCAAGCTTCAGACGCCGGCCGTATATTATTATTACCAATTTTGATAAAGGGAATTGTAATCTTTTGTAGCTGCTGAGGGGTGTCAAAAGAATGACCTCAGTTTTATTATCGTTCATCTTGAAAAAATTATTACACATCCATTCACGGATATCCTTGACACAATTTTCAAGTAAGTTGATGCAGGATGTTGCACAATTTTGATTTGAATTTAAAGAAATGTACAGCTGAGTGTCATCAGTATAAACATGATAACTCAAGTTATACCTAGAGATGATGTCACGGATTGGCAAAGTGTGAAAAGTAAATAACTGAGGGCTTAATACCGATCCCTGAGGAACCCCATAACTAAGTATGATGCTACTGGAGCTCTCATTACCAATGCGTACTTTCTGTAGTCTATTCGAAAGATAAGATTGAAACCAATTATAAGCACAGTCCTGAATTCCTAAATAATAATGTAAACGTGATAAAAATACCTTATGATCAACAGTATCGAATGCTGTGCTTAAATCTAAGAGAATAAGCGCACTTATTTAACCATTGTCTAATGCAGTAAGAATGTCATTATTTACACACACAAGGGCAGTTTCAGTACCATGATGTGGTCTGTAAGCAGATTTGTAAGTGTCTGCTAGGTTATTATTATGGATGTAACCTAATAATCTAGCAGCCACTACCCTTTCAATGGTTTTTCTGAAAAATTTGAGATTGGCCGGTAATTTCTAAATAATTCATTATCCAAATTTGTCTTTTTTAAGAGAGGATGAACAGAGGCAAGTTTTTGGCTACCTGGAAAACATCCAGAGAAAAGGGAATTATAATGATTTTAGTGAAGATTAAAACAAAGACATCAATGCCTTGTTTTATTAATGAAGTTGGAATAGGGTCAAGATCACATGATTTAGAGGGACACTTTATAAGGATTTTTTTAAACTCACACTCATCAGTAGGGCCAAGGGCAGATAATCTAAATGCAACTGACGGATTACCAATAGCGGAGCAAATTGTAGTATGGCAAACAAATGATTTACGAATGTCATCAATCTTTTGAAAAAAGAAATCGAAGAATTTGTTAGCAAGGTCAAGATCAGAGTCCGATAATGGAAGCGCAGGAATCTTTGGTTTATGCAGCAATTCATTGACAACTCCAAAGAGTTTCTTCTGGTCATCGGAGGTTTCCTCTACCATGGGTAAATAATATGATATCTTAGCTTCAATTATCGTTTTCTTCAGCTTAAGCCTCTCATTCACATAAACTTGGCGATGGACTTCAAGCTTATTCCTCCTCCATTTGCGCTCTAGCTGACAACATTTTTTCCGTGCTTCACGAGTATCACCATTAAACCATAATGATTCAGAACAAACTTTTCTTCCTTGTTTTTAACAGAGCATGCCTGTCTAAAGTATCACGGGTAATGATTTCATATTTTCCAATGAGGAAATTGAGTTCAGTGCTTTTAAAGTCCAAGAGACACGGATCATTATGGATATCCCGAAAAAAGTCCACTGCATTGAAATTGTTCCATTGTCGTGGTGTGACAGTTTTGGTGGGCAAGCAGGGCTTTTTAAGGCTGAGATTCCCCATTATAGCATAATGATCAGATAAACCTGGATGGATGTAAATATTTGAGATAACTGGCAGAGTATTTTTGCGAGTGATCAGTAGATCCAGACAATGCCCGTGGGAGTGAGTTGCCTCATTTATGTGTTGAGTAAATCCATGAGATGAAAGAAGGTTCTTGAACTGATTTGCAGGACCATTATGTGGGTCATCTACATGAATGTTGAAGTCCCCTGTGAAGATTGTTGTGGGATGTACTCAGTGATTAAGTTCTCAAATTGATGTAAAAAAGTGGAAAAACTGATTGCTTTGCCATTATGATCTTTAATCAAACAATAAATAATAACCAGTCTAACAGACATGGAATTTCCATTGATCACAGCATGAAGTGATCCAAAAGTTTTATAGTTTGAGCTGTTACTGTCTTTGAAATCAACAGACAAGCTGGACCTAAACAGAAGTGCAAGTCCCCCACCGGTCTTATTTGAACAGGGAACATGATGGAGTGAGAAACCATTCGGTGTGCACTCGCCAATAACAATGCCATCATAAAGCTTTAGCCATGTTTCAGTTACAGCTATCAAATCCAAGTTGTTATGACAAACAAAGTCAACAAATTCCAGGGTATATTTTGAATAGACCTGATATTCAATACACATAAATTAAGTTTAGAATCATCAAGGATGGAAACTGAGTCAGAAACAAAATCAGGGTTTTATACAGGCCTACTGTAGGGTCCGATGTAATTGCATTCGTAACCTTTAACTTACGAGCCTCTCCTCTTTTTCCTCTATGTGTTTTCCTTTTTATTGGCTGGATACCAGTGGCAAAATAATTAACACATGAAATGATGGGAAAGGGTAAATGCACAGACTCAGATGTATGTTCAAGAGAGACTAAAAATTCTCTTGAATAACGAAGTGTAGACTTTGAGCAAGATTAAGGTACTGTTTGGATTTCCGGTCCTGGATTTGGGGTAATATTCCCAGAAATAAACAGTTCTAACTGAAATGTTGCAGTATTTGCATAAAATGTGATCCGAGTTCCTAAGTATTTATGATGGCAGAAAACTCTTCCACATTTATTTCCAGTGGTTAACACAGTTTGCAAGTTCAATTCAGAACAGCAGTAGCTTGTGGACAGCAGCAAGAAAAAAATCAATACCTCCATTGTACAAGATTTCATCCCATATAAAGATACAATAGCAATAGCAAAGCACAGATTAAGTGGTGGATGCTGCAAGTCCAGGCTCACAGGTGACAAACAGGACTAAAAAGCTTTTAGCCTACACTTTAAGATACAAGTTTAAAGAACTTCCAAAAGCATTTCAAGAAATTTTACATCAATAACACATTTAAAATTCATGAATGAGGTATAAATAGGTGAACTGTACCAACAAAATGCACATGTAGAAGATTTAAGTCACAAGTCCACAAACAAGCAATACGAAAACACCAGACAAGACAGAGCTTTGCAGAGGCTGCCTGTGAGGCGCACATCACACTATATACATCTTACAATTCTTTGTTCAAGTTTTGTTTGGAAATAAATAGTTGCTGATTGTGAGGAGAATTTTCATTATGTGACTTGCAGATTACTATTTTTATAAATGTGACATGGTGGGGGAAGGGGATTATTTTCTTTCTTTTAACCTGCCCTTTCGTGTCGAAAGGAAAAATTTACACTTAAAATGTTCAACACTGTTGTGAATTTGCAACATTTATTCATTGACTAAAGCAATTCTCAGTCTTTTCAAAAGAATTTAAATATATTCTTATAAAATTTTCTTGTTATGATAGTACTAAAAATACAAGCATATTTCATGAGTTGGGCCTAGAATATAATCTGTACTTTCCCACTCTGTACTAACAATACTGTACTAGATGTATATTGCATATTCGCGAAACTAGTAGTGCACCATAACTAGGCCAGCTGTTATTAAAAGTTCAAGCAATAGCGGGAATATTTACGAACTTCGCAAATTTTGCAACCATGTCTTCCCATAAATATTATGTTCTTATGAAATTTCTAGGTGATGTACCATGCTTAAATACATATATATTTCTAATAAATAATATATTTCTTTTTTAAAGTGATTTAAAGTATCTATTATATGTTTGTTTGTTTGACGAGGTCTTAACGGCACCACGACAACGAAGGTCAAATTGTGCCTGAGAGGTCAGATCAATTTTAGAGGTAGTAAGGAAAGAGACCAGGGAGAGAATGAGAGAAATTCAAGAACAAAAGCCAGAAAGCTGTGATCGAGAGAGGAGGTGCATGGGTAAAACAAAAACAAAGTAGAGAGGGGGTGGAAGAGGATAATTAAATATGGTTGTAGAGGGATGCATGCTGAAGGAAGGAGATTATCTTATCTGGAGGATTTTTCTGGAAGAACTCAGCAATTGAATTGTGGGGAGTGAGGGAAGCTCTGGGAAGGTGGTACAGGGGGCAAGCAAGGAGAACGTGTTGGATTGTGAGGATGCAGTGGCAATTGTTACAGAGGGGTTGGGGGGAACCAATAAGGAGGTGGGAGTGAGTGAGGTGGGTGTGACCAATTCTAAGACGGGTAATATGAACGTTGTCGATACGAGAAAAGTTGTTGATGGCGGATTTGATCGGGATTGTGGGCTGGACAACATGGAGTTTTTATCAATTTGGAAGTTCCATAAGGTTTGCCAGCGGTCACGAACAAGAGAAGCGATAAGCGGTTTGATGTCAGAGAGGGTTTTGGGAAAAGCGGAAGGGAGGAGTTAAGGGCAAGCTTAGCGGCTGTATCAGCCATGTCATTGCCAGGGATGCCAACATGGCTGGGTATCCAGAAGAAAAAAACACTTTTCCTGCAGAGGGTGGGAGAAAAGAGTTTCCGGAGGAGGAGGTGGCAGGTGAGGTTATCCCATTTAAGATTGAGTAATGAAGTAAGAACAGCCTTTGAGTCAGAGAAAATGGCAAAGTGACTAAAAGGAGAGTACTCAATAAAGTTGAGGGCGAGGAGAATGGCCTTAGCCTCGGTTGAAAAGATGGATGAGTAGTCAGGAAGTCTGCTACTGAGGGTGATGTCTTGGATGATGGCAGCAGCAGCTGTCTTGTTGCCTTCCTTGGAGCCATCAGTATAGATGGAGGTGTAATTTGAGAGTTGGTCTTTGATTTGGTTGTGGAGATTGATGAAGAGGTTAGGGTGAGTTTGAGTTTTGTTATAAGTGGAGAGGTCTAGGTAGACAGAAGGAAGGGGGGTGGCCCAAGGAGGAAAAGTGGGCCAGGAGTAGGTGCCGAGAGTGGCGGGGTTGATGCCAAGCTGAAAGAGGTCTGATTTAATGCGTAAGCTGAAGGGAGGCGATAGGGTTTTAGTCCTATCAAAGAGGGAGGAGAAATTGGGGTACCTAATGAGGTTGTAAACAGGGTTCTGGGTGTTGGTGAGGACTCTAAAAGCATAGGAGAGGCTAAGCTTTTTACATCTAAGTAGAAAGGGGGGTTCGTTGGCTTCAACATGAAGACTAGTGATTGGGGAGGTCCTGTAGGCTCCTAGACAAAGCCTGAGGGCTTCATTTTGGATGGTGTTAATGTGGTTGAGGTATGAGTTGTGAGCGACACAGTAAACAATATTGCCATAGTCAAGCTTGGCACGAATGGTGAGCCTGAAAATTTTGAGGAGAGCATATGCGGTTCGCTCCCCAAGTAGTGTTGGAGAGCAGTCGGAGGAGGTTGAGGGAGCTATTGCATTTTAGTTTCAGGTTGGTGATGTGTGGCTTGTAGGTGAGCTTGGGGTCTAGAGTTAGACCAAGGAACTTTGTGTTTTCAACTTTAGGGATGCGATTCCCATTGAGCACAAAGTTCGGGTTGGGGTGGAGGTTGTTGAAATGACAAAAGTGCATGCAGACTGTCTTGTCTTTGGAGAATTTAAAACCGTTATTGTTGCTCCAGACTTGCAGCTGATTGAGGCTGGTTTGGAGCCTATTTTCAACAATAGGAAAGCTAGGGGAGGAGTAGAAGATGGTGAAGTCATCCACGAGGGTACGTTTGATGCTGGGGCCAAGGTTATTCCCGATGTCATTAATGCTCAGGTTGAAGAGAGTGGGGGAGAGGATGCTGCCTTGGGGGACGCCCTCTTCTTGGGGGTACGGGTTGGAGAGGGTGTGGCCAATACGAACTTGGTACTGCCTGGGTGAGAGGAAGTTTTGAATAAAGATGGGGAGGTGGCCTCTGAGGCCAATGGTGTGAAGTTTTCGGGTAATGCCGTATTTCCAAGTAGTGTCGAAAGCTTTCTCTAGGTCAAAAAATATGGCAATGAGGTGTTCCTTTTTTGCAAAGGATTCCCGGATAGCGGTGTCGAGCGTAATTAATTGGTCTAGGTATTGCGACGTTTTGGAAGCCGCTTTGGTGAGGAGAGAGATTCTGTTGGTCTCGAGGAACCAGTTTAGTCTCTGATTAATGATCTTTTCCATAATTTTACAGAGACAGCAAGTAAGGGCGATGGGTCGGTAGCTGGTGGGGTCGGTACCATCCTTCCCCGGTTTAAGGACGGGGATGACAATAGCTGTCCTCCAGATAGGGGGAAAGGAGTGTGAGGACCAAATGTGGTTGAAGATGGTGAGTAGGGTAGTGGTGGCCTTGATGGGGAGGTGTTTCAGAAACTGATAGGGGATGTTATCTGGGCCCTTGGAGGTGCAGCCAGCATCGTTGATGGCTTGGTTAAATTCAGAAAGGGTGAGAGGGGTGTTGTAGCTTTCGGAGTTGTCTGAGGGAAAAGTGATTCTCCGGGCTTCATCGCAAGCTTTTTTGATTTTGAAAGCATTGGAGTAGTTGGTCGAGGACGAGATGTTGCTGAAAGAGGCGGCGAGGTGGTCAACGATGTCCTTTTTTGCGGTGAGAAGGTCTCCATTCCAAGAGAGATGGGAAATGGAAGATTTGCCTACTCTGCCGTGGAAGCTGTTAACCATTTTCCAAATCTTCTTAGTGGGGGTGTTGGTGGTGAGAGAAGAGATAAAGTTGTTCCAAGTGTTGGTTTTACTGTCCTTGATAGTGCGTCTGGCCTTGGCACGGCTGATGCGAAAGAGGTTAAGGTTATGGGTGGTCGGGTTAGTTTTAAAGTTCCTGAGGGCTCTTTTCCTGTTCTTGATGGCGGTTTTGCAGTCATCTATTATAACTTATTCTTACAAGTACCAATACTGACAGTACTTGGCGGTACTTCAGTATTTTTCATTTGGTGGTATCGTACCGTACTGGCATAGTAAAGTACCGGTGCTTTTCTTAGTACCGGTAAAGCGTGCAACGTTAATCACAATTGAATCATTAGTAAATGTTTAGTGCATTTGCAAACGTTTAGTGTTATCTTTCAGAAAATATTCTTTAACTTTGAACACTGCAGCATAACAATTTTCAGTTAAACAATTATCCGCACAGGAACTCAGCATTAATTAAATAAGCAGCAGAACTTTGAAAACAGCATACAAAGCTAATCAACTGAGAAATTTCCTAGTAAAAAACTTAACAAAATCATCCATCCTTTCAACCTACTTTGTGACTCAAACAAATCTTTGACAGAAAGGGTGGCACCTCCACATAAAGTTCTCTTCCATCTAAACAAAAGTCATAGAAGGGCAGGAGTAGAGAAATATTACTATGGACTGGATTATAACAAGAAAAGAAAGTTTCACATACCTTTTGCCAATAGTTCTTCACCTAGTTTCACTTGCTCCAAGAAAAATGCTTGTACTGCTTCTGTGTCAGCCAGATCTGGCACCTGCAATAATCATAATCACATCAATACACTGCTTTCAAATCTCATCTGCAGCAAAAAAACTGGCTGAGATGCTTTAAAATGATTCATTTTCAAATAGGTGAAATATTTAATAATATGATTTATTGTTACTTTAACCAAAAAATGTATTTTTAGTCTTTTAAGTGTAAATTTTGTATTAGTAGGAAGTAGAGGAAATAAACTTACAGTAAAAGTATATTAAATTGCTGCTATTTTATGTATAAATCTGAAGTTTCAAATGATTTACTACATTTCTAAACTAAATTTAAAATTATGCATAATATTTCTTTAAAAAGCAAGGCAGTATATATAAATGATGAAGTGATTGGAAATGAGCAGGGTCCAAATAATTCAGTTTAGTTATATTAGGAATTATCTGTGTGCAATGTATTTTGTCTAGACTGAAAAGAATGTGTCCTTGCCCTTTTAAAAATCTTAACATGAAACCAGTTTATTAAGGATAAAATAATTATAATCATGACAATACTGTATATTATTTTCCAATGTCATTTGCAGCAAAAAATTAGAATATAGCCGGGATGCTTTAGAATTATTCAATGATACTTGAACAAATAAATGTATTTTTTCATATGTAATTTGTAAATTCCGTATCAGAAGATGAAATATATTCCCTAAAAATATATCACACTCGCTGCTATTTTATGTACTGTATATTAAGTTTCTGAATGACTCACTAGATTCATAAACTGTGCTTCACAAAAATAGTGTAGCATTTCTTTAAAAAGCAATGGAAAGTATCAAAGTAAAGCAGTATATATAAAATGTGATAGCATATGAGTGAGTCACTTAGGTTTTACAAACAATAAAACTTATACTTCTTACCGTGATATTAGTAGCTGAACTGGGTGTAGGCCTATTTGTGCGTTTTCTTCTTTCTGTTGAAGACCATACCATGAGATGTACATGTATTACAATAAAAACATCTTGTCCTTTGACTAAATTTATTTCGTATTGTTCAAAATATACATTAATACAAAAGTCTAACTCTAACATTAAAGATACACAACTTGACAGTTGAATTTCAATTTACCATCTCTAATGTTAGTTCTTTAAACACTGAAAATTTTGAAGAAAAAAAAAACATTGAAAATAAATAGGCCTATGCCATAATACTTAAAAATGTTAAATGTCAATAGTCGGCCTCATTCTATTCGTACTTAATACTTATATAATGTTGTTGAATAGGCCTAGGGCCCATGTCAGTTTGTATCTGTCCTCCATTCTGCAACTGATCAGAATGCACGATGAAAAGGTTGTGCCACACTAGGATTTTACCGATGCAACTTGGTGGACTGTTCGAGTTGGAATTATGTCTTTTTTTTAGTTCACTACTGCTTAGTCCTGCATCCAGGTGGACATATACATATATTTCAGCCTAGACCTAGCCTAGGCCTACATGGTTTATCATGATTCTGATTTCATACTTCATCATAGTATCATACGTTATGTCAATGACATTACGTGATAAAAAAATAGGCCCCTACTTTCTTTCAATTTCTGTCTGAAGTTTGGGTCACTTCGCCTCTTCCTGTCAAAATAAATACAGTAACCGATGAAAAGTGTCCCAGCAATTCCAGCAGCTGCAACCCCGACCGTCGTTTTCGAAATCATTTTTTTGTTGATAGCGTTTAGAATTTAGAAACTGTAGCCTGTGTAGGCCTACGTGCACTAATGCAACACTGGCGGCTAATTGCATGCAGACTTACACACTGCACTGTAATAGTAATGTACTATTGGCAATCGCACATGCACTTTACTTATTTGCCAGAATATTTTGAACGTACTTAACTTATATGACATCGATTAATTTATATGTAAAACAATGTTCATTTAAATTCTTGAAAAATTTGTATTACACATTTATTTTAAGGTGTTTTTAATGAAATTCTGAAATTGGCAGAATTTTTAAATCGTGTTAAAGGGTTTTCTTTAAAAAATTTCAACCACCATTGCTTTCCCATCACTCCCTGTCAATCAAATCAGATGTTTTGCATTACTGTGTATACTCTACTTGTATGTATTGACAGTACGTACGTAGCAACAGTGCAAAACACTATCTTGATTTTCCGTGTGAAAGGGTTAGTTACTTCTGTATTTAGGCCTACAGGTCGATGAGGAAAAACACAGGAAATTTTAGTGAAACTAGTGATAATAAAAGCTGTAGAAAATATTTCCTTCACATCTCTGAGTTTGTTTGACTGATGATTCGATGAAAATTCAGAAAAATGTTTTAAGGTTAACAACATCAGTGTGGTAAGTCAGTGGTAATATTTGTACACTCATTGCTATGTTAATTCAGTAGTAGTATTGTTGTAAACTTAGGGCCTATTTATGTGTCTGCTCTTTCATATGTCACAAATTTATATTCATTTTATTTGCTTGTTATTACATATTTTATTTTTGCTTTCAAGCCCATAGTCATTAATCAATGCTTACATACAGCCTCTGGAGAAAAGTCTTTGTTTTTGGACATTTAATGAATCATAATGCATTCATGATTACAAAATCAACACGTATATTGAATCTTGTTCCATTAAAAATAAAAATATATTGACATTAGGCCGTGGCCGTCTTGATATAATCTTGTCCATCACTAAATGCTTTCGGGACGTTAAGCCTTGCTATGCTATGCTATTACAGTATTAGGCCTATGCCTTTTAAAATATATTTGCCTCTTGAAAAGTGTAAGTTTAACTGGTACTACCATCGGACTGATGCCAAGCGTATTAGTATGGCTGCTGTTAGTGATAGCTGGCTATCCTGTACTACAAAAACCTATACCCTTCTGTACTGTTTTAAGCGTTGTATTAAAACAGGAAAATCTCAGTTTTAAGATTTTGTGAGTCACTCTTTCATATGTCAATGACTCACCTTTGACTGACATTGCTGGGGGTAGTAGGTGAGTCATGCAAATGACAAGTGCATTATAGATTGTATACAATTCCTTTTTTTTTTAATTCACATGTTGTAGAAAATTGATGATTGAAACATAATTTACTTTTTGAAAATTCTTTTTACCAATATTAGTCTAATTAACATACTTTCCAAAAAAACTTTTCATCAACCTATTTGGCACCATAGCGGGATAAAGTTCTCCAATTCATGTGTTAATCGCCATCTTTTTTAGTCACTGCATGTTTGTGATTAACTATTCAAATGTCTGCAAATACAGTAAGTTCTAGGATGTTTTACTAAACTGTACTGTAGGTTGATTTTTTGCTGACAACATTTTTTTTTCTTCATATAATTTTATTAAATAGCTATAGTAAAAAAAAAAAAACGGGGAAATCAAATAAATAAAATATCGTCATTGTCAGTCACTATGAGGTGAGTCAATTTACTTCAGACCCATTGACTTTGTACAGAGGTGAGTGATTTGGGGTAAGTCATTTCACAAGAAATGTTAGTGACTGAGGGGTGTGTCAATGTACACATTTTTGTCACCTACTTAATGACCTTGTCCAGGGGTGTAGGGGTGAGTCATACAATTGACAAGTACATAACAACCCTCGCACTGCAATCCCAATGTCAACCGTAGACACAAGTAAAGTTTAACCAGGCTCAAAATTTGATGTACAAACAAATTTTTAGTCCTCCTTTTATGCAAATTAATTGTTTTTCTTCAAATGAATTGTATTATACAAATTGTATTTCACCAGCGTGATTGAGGTGCAGTCAAATATAGGTGACTCACATGGACACAATCTGACAGTTTTTCTGTCAAATTGGTCAATAGGGTAAATTTTTGTCAAATTGTATATCTTCATATTGTTATTAAATATGTTAAGAATTGTAAATAATATTCCAAGTGATGTATGCAAAACAGGTTCAAATATTATCAGATTATTTCCTGTTGTTCTTTGTGTCAAATTGTTCTCTTTTACTAAGGCGTTGATGCTCAGGACCACCATTGAAGCTTCAATTTATATTGGGTTAAAATATTAAGTAGAATATTTTTCTTTTCCTGCACAATCCTGTTCCTATCTTCTTCTTTTTTAAATTCCTCTATCTTCATTTTGAATGTCATGATGGTCAGATTGTATATGTGACTCACAGCAAGTATGATAATTCAATAGAATAAGTCTACTTTGGTCATCTGCTACTCACACTAAGTATGTACATGATTTTATACAGAATTAAAGACTATTTTACTTTGAATTAATTGATGTTTTATAAAAGGTAGAAGGTTTATGGACAAGTAAAAAAAGTTTTCTATTAGTCTTTGAATTTTGAAAACAGCATGTGTAGTTTTTAAGTTAGAAGTAATCAAAGTTTGGTATTTTTTTTTTTGAATATATTCAAACAATGTGATGTATGAACAGAAAAAAACTTATAAAGCTTTGGTTTTTCTTTATATTTAAATGGTAAAGATCAATCCTCTTCATAAGACTGATCTTCTGTTTTTAAAGAGATATGTCAGAAGATTAATAAGCAATAGATTTACATAGAAAATTAGGGACATTCATACTGTACATCACAAGAGTAACACAACATTTTGAATATTTGCCCATACAGTAATTGTACAAAAATTCCAGAAAGCTGTAAAATGGCTAATTTTTTACCCATTTTGGTGACATTTTTTTTTTGCTTTCTTCAAGTTTAGTTAATGTTGCCTCTACTGTACCTGTCCATATACCTAATTAAGTATGCCCATTATCAAAGTACTCCAAATTGGAATTTTTTTTTTTGAAGACTTGGCTCACAGTTAAGTTAGTGGATGCAGTGAGATTGAAAAGTCCGAAATTATTCTAGCAAAATAATTATAACCCCCACCCCCAATTTAGGCCTGTTGGGCCCTGTTCACCTTGACATAAAAATAAACATAAATTCTTTGCTTCTAGCCATGAAAATGTTAAAAAAATCATGTCTAATTTTAGAGTGCAAAAGCATTTCTATATATGTGCAAATTTAAGTTATTTAATATTTTTATTTATATAAATTTTGTCTTGTATTTCAGAGATTTAAATCATGCCAAAAATAATAAAGAGTGAGTTAGTCACAGTTGACAACAACAACTTGATCGTGAAGATACCAGATCTTGCAGAATCCAAAGAGCATGTTGTTTTTATGCAGTCAGATGGAGAGCCCCTGACAGATGCAAAACCGTACTTTGAAGTGAAAATAACTAAACAAGGTATGTCAGTTTTTTACATTTATCACAAAGGTTTTGAGATTATTCCTATTGTACTGCTAGTTAGATAATGTTTTGAATTAACAAGGCATGATGCACACTAAGATCCGGACCCTTTCGCTTAGCTGGGTGTGGTTGGATATCATATACTTTAATAGTGTTGCCACTAGTAGTGTTGTTCACCTTGTTATGTGCACATTACAAAACGTTAAGATTTTTTAATTTTGTATAGAATTCTTCAGAAACTGTTATTTAAAGTTTCTTTTGTTTAACATTTTAAATGTTATTCTCAGGAAAGGGGTGAAGTTATAAACATTCAGTCATTGTTTTTTTTTTGCATATGTGAGGTTACTTACTGCAAGTAGTGAATTTACTCATGAGCTTACTTGAGGTATGTTAAAAGACTTCACTTCATATTGGTCATTTCATCTCAAATCACCCATACAAATTTCAGACTAGAACTTGTATAGAATTTAGTATGCAGATTTGTCAGAATAAGAAATGGGAAAATTAACCAAAATTAAATTTAGACCTTAATTTTGTAAGTTATGACACTTCTAAATTCATTGGCGAACCTACTGTATTTAATGACGATTTCGTGCATGCAGTCATTCACAGTTTTTCCTTAGATTTTCTCAGAAAATTGATTTTTTTTTTGAGAATTTCTCAAAACAGGTTATTTAAAGTTCCTTCAGAGTTCCTCAGAAAGTGTTTTAAAGTTTCTTGAGATATCCTCAGAGAAGGCAGAAATTTCATTAAAATATGTTCAAGTTTTTCAGAGATCAGTCAGACAGATTGAAGACTAGTTTTCTTAAAAAGTCTACAAAACATTTGATATTTCCTTAGAAGATAACTGTAAGATGATATACTTTTCCAATATTCTTCAGAGATCCTCAAGTGTCTCTCATAACACTTGAGGTTTAAAATCCTTAAAATTCTTCAAAATATTTGTGCACCAACAGCTTTATCAGGCATGATTATTAAATTTCGCTTTTTATCATTCTGTTCATTTGCATCAAGTAGCTACAGTATATGAACTGACAAGACTTTTAAACTTAGTATGCTCAGGGAGTGTGACTAGTGGTGTAGAAGCAGGGCTGAGCCCCTAGCTATTTTTGAGAGGACTTAGCCTCCTAGCTATTTTGTGTGTGCGTGTGTGGGGGGGTAAATGGTGGTGGTGGGGGTTGGGAGCCATGTGAGACAGGGAGGGATGTCATGTGGGACATATGGTAGAATGATACATGTGACAAGGTGGGATACCATGTGTGACATAGGGTGGAAGGCAATGTGGTGTGGGATGCCACATGTGACATAGGGTGGGATGCTATCTGGGAAATTGGATGGGATTTCATGTAGGACATAAAGTGGGAGCCATGTGGGACATAGGGTGGGATGCCACATGTGACATAGGGTGGAATACCACATGTGACATAGAGTGGGAGGCTATGTGGGACATCGGATGAAGTGCAATGTGGGACATGGGGTGGGATGCCATGTGAGATATCAGATGGGATATCATGTGAGACGTAGGGTGGGAGCCATGTAGTACATGGCGTGGGATGCCACATGTGACACAGAGCGAGATACCATGTATGACATAGGAGGGCAAACCATGTTTGGTATAGGGTTGGGGGCCATGTAGGACATGGCATGTGATTTCATGTGGGACATTAAATGAGATATCATTGTGACATGGGGAGGGATACCATGTGGGACATATGGTGGGATCCAATGTGGACATAAAATGGTATACCATGTGGAGCATTAGGGCATAATCCTGATGCAGGACATAAGGTGGGATGCCATGGGCAACATAGGGAAAGTGGTGATGTGAGACATAGGGAGGGAAGTCATGTGGGACATATGGTGGTATGCCACTTGGGGCATCTGGTGAGAAGTCTGATGCAGGACATAAGGTAGGATGCCATGGGAGATATAGGGAGGGATGCTATGTAAGACAAAGGGAGGGATGTCATGTGGGACATATGGTGGGATCCAATGTGGGACATAGGATGGGACGCCATGTGGGGCATATGGTGGAATGGAATGTGTAACATAGGATGAAATACCACGTGTGAAATATGGTGGGAGGCTATGTGGGACATAGGGTGGGATGCCACATGTGATATAGGATGAGATGCTATGTGGAAAATTGGATGGGATGTCATGTGGGACATATGGTGGGAGCCATGTGGGACATATAATGGGAGCCATGTGGGATATAGGATGCCACATGTGACATAGGGTGGGATACCACTTGTGACATAGGGTGGGATGCTATGTGGGACATTGAATGGGATGCAATGTGGGATATGGGGTGGAATATTGGATAGGATATTATGTGAGATAGGTGGGAGCCATGTGGTACATACTTGTAGGGTGGGATGCCACATGTAACACAGAGTGAGATACCACATGTGACAGGATGGCTTGCCATGTCTGATATAGGGTAGGAGGCCATGTGGGACATGGGATGTGATGCCATGTGAGACATAAAGTGGGATATCATTGGGACATGGGGAGGGATACCATGTGGGACATATGGTGGGGTGCAACTTGGGACATCAGGTTGTAGCCATGTGGGGCATCAGGTGAGAACCTTGATGCCAGCAGGACCTAAGGTGGGACGCATGGGGGACATAGGAAGGGATGCCATGTGAGACATAGGGAGGGATGTCTTGTGGGACATATGGTGGGATCCAATGTCAGACATAGGATGGGATGCCATGTGGGACATTGGGTGGGATGCCATGTGGGACATATGGTGGAATGCCATATGGGACACATGGTGGAATGCCATGTGGGCCATGGGATGCTATTTGAGGCATGGGATGCCATGTGGGACATAGTGTAGGATGCCATTTTTATAATTAAGCAGGTCATATGATATGGGTGTCAATTTGCATGGGCATGCGAACCATGACAGTATTTATTGTTCTAGTTATTACAGTATTTTAAGTTGTTGGTCGAATTTTGCTAAAATTTTGGATTTTTTCATTGTCCAATAAACCTGCATACCAAATTTTATCCAATTTGAGACATAGTGTTTTGTATTGGGAGATTTGACCAAATGACCCAAATACATTGTCAAATTGTTTATTGTTAACCCTTAAATACCCATACCAGTCATGGCATGCACTGTTGGACATACCCTTTTCACAAAATTATTTGGGTAGCTTAACAACATGATATCAATGTAATCCTGGTAACATAGTTCTTTCAGAAAATGTAACATTTTTGATGGGGTTATGTTGAAGATTTTTGAGAAAAAAATGGATTGAAATAGAGAAAATATAAAAAAAAATGCACAAAATTTAACGAAAAGCTTACTTGCCATTCTTCCAGACATAGCTTTTGCTTGAAAAGCCGTGAACAATCGCAAAGAGACCAATGCATCCAAGTCTGGTCTAATTTTGTCTGCCTATCATCAAAAAAATTTGGGGGCAAAAGTTGTGCAAAATTTTATGATTCACTCTGGATCGCAGTACACCCACAGCACGCCAAAAATATTTTGCTGAAGCTTACTTTATGTACTTTCAAATTAAAATGATAAAAGGAACTCCTCTTTCTTCATGCTGATATGCAAATATAAGAACAAACCCATATATTGAAGCATACTTGTTCTGGTGTAGTTAATAGTGACCTAGCTGCCAAGGCACACGTCCTGGGTTCGATTACCGGCCATGTGCGCAGCTTTGATTTTTGCTGGTAATTACAGCGGTGATTATAAATTGTTTATTTTTACTGTTTTGCTTTGAGAAGAAAACAAATTTGAACTGGTATCATTGGAAAGGAAATTTAACAAACAATCTATATATGTAAAAAAAAAAATCCTCCATTTTCGTTACTCACAAGAAAAAATACAAGCTCAAAACTTTTTTGTCTAATTTTGCCTAAAATTTTCAAATTTGGATATTATATTAATAGTTTCTTAATTTTGACTTTTTTCAATTGAAAAGTTAATTGTCGTAGCATTGATATAGATTAAACTTGAAGTGATAGATAAAGAAAGCAAAGTTGTGAAAATTAAATTCAGAGAAAATATATCTGGAAAATATTTGCCATGTTTTTATGCACTAGGCATTTAAGGCTTAACTATTCAGGCAGTCTTTACAAAATTATCAGTTGTAGTTATTTAAATTCTTTAATCTTACCAGTAAAAAAAAAATTGATTTCTTTGTAGCTAAAGATGCCATATTGGCATTGGGTATTAGTCAAGAAACGGACCTGGATGCAGAAGATGTCGAGGATGATGAACAGGAGGAAAAAGGTTGGGATAAGAAACCAGATGCTGTAGCATATTTCAGTGACGATGGTAGCATTTCTAGTCCATCTAAGCATATTGGGAAGGAGTATGTCCAGACATACAGTCAAGGTATGTAACTTGTATATAATGAATCCATTCATCTTGGTATTTCTAATAAAACACATTGTCTCAAAAAGAATAAAATCATGAATTATTGCACAACTTTTGCCAAAAAAATGATATTGATGATAGGCAGACAAAATTAGACCAAAATTGGATGCATTAATGTCTTTGACAGTTGTTCATGGGTTTTCAAGCAAAAACTAGGTCTGGAAGAATGGCAAGTAAGCTTTTGAAGAAAAATAATTGTTTTTTCGTTAAATTTTGTGCATTTTGAAAATATTTTCTCTATTTTAACCCATTTTTCTCAACAATCTGCAGTATAACCCCATAAAAATGTTACATTTTCTGAAAGAACTATGCAAGCTCTTTCAAATGATACCAGGATTATGTTTATATCATGTTGTTAAGATACCCAAATAATTTTGAGAAAAAGGTATGTCCAACCAGGCGTGCCACGACCGGTTTGGGTATTTAAGGGTTAAACAGTTTGACAATGTACAGTATATGGGTCATTTGGTCAAATCTCCCAATACAAAACACCCCTATGTCTTAATTTGGGATGAAATTTGGTATGCAGGTTTATTGAAACAAGGAAAAATCCAAAATTTTAGCAAAATTGTTCAAACAATTCAAAATACTGTAATAACTAGAACGTTAAATACTGTCATGGTTCACATGCCCATGCATATTGACACCCATACCATATGACCCGCTCAATTTTAAAAATTGAAGTATTGCTTCGATTAGTTGGATAAGAAAATAAAATTTATGCCTCAAAGACATTGTTTGTGGGGATGGTATATTCGTATTCTTATAAATTAGTGCTGACAAAATGATTTCAGCTGTTTTAAAGATAGAATACATAGCGGATTATTCCTGTGATTTTTCATGGGGATATATAATGAGGCGGAAAAGTAAATGAAACAGATTGGTACAAAAAGATGTTGATATCATATATCTTTAAGGATTTATCCCATATTTATGATTAGGAAGAGTATTTTGGAGAGTGGGGTAAAGGAAATTGTTAAGCCTGGGATTTCTGAGGAAGATTGTACACTGGGGTTAGGGACTTCATAGAGATATGAATTCTAGGAAATGTTTAACATGTTGAAATTGTACAGGGGGCAGAGATATGTATTCTACAGAGTGCTAAAGTTCTCACTGTCTCATTTATTCATAGGTGACACAATTGGTTTTTTGCTGGATTACAACCTAAAAAACAAGTCACTTATTTGCATATTCAAAAACAATGCACTGATATGCAGGAGATGGGTGACCTTAGTAGAGGATCGTCTTTTGCCAACAATCAATGGCTGGTGGGGCCCGGCTGAACTGGAAGTTGCATGGATAGGTGATCCCAAATTTGCTTTATCTCATGTAAGTTTCTGTTTTGTTTAACATTACCTTTATTTATTTATTTTGTTTTCTTTACAACAGTATATTCATTATACACAAGTTACAATACTTCCAAAAACATGCAGACCCTAATTTTTGAGACCAGCAACAGCCCAAACTAAAAAATGAAACATAAATTATCTTCATGGTTTGTACTGTGATTAGTGTGATAGGACTATCAGTACTAATTCCATGATTTTTTCCGGTTGAATTTTGCAAATGTTGAGATGGTCTGGGATGGGTGGTATGATTATTTTGTAATGGATGACAAACCTGAAAGTTCCTCAACCTGTCCAAAAATTCCCTTTGCTAATGAACCAGTATGCAATGCAGGTTATGAATTAGATAAAGAAAATCTATTGTTGAGCTGACTCACAAAGATAGATGGATTCATACCCTACAAACATGCACATACCAGATGTCCTGATGATACTACAGGTAGTATCTTTTTCATCACAGATCTCCCAAAATGCAAATGAAAAGCACAAATCTTTTTAGGGTTTTATTTGAAATTTATAAGGTTTATTTTTTGTTCAAGATATGGAAGAAACTTTGCTTAAGTTCATGCACAACACATTTTAAGTGGAAGTTGATTTTTGGAACAAGTGAAAGGCAAAATGTGATATTGTATTTCAAAATCCTTTATGTAGTGTGTCATTTATGATAGCTTCTTTGAGTATAAATTGTACTGTAATAGATGAAAAAGTGTGATATTCTATGCTGTAAATCTAAGAAATTGATTCCCTTAGATGGTTTGTATTTTGTGAATGAGATAATGGTAATAACAAATAAGTTATAGTAACAAGTATTAAGATGAGAGAAGTAGTAACAATTATTTTTTTCCCAGGAGTCAGTCCAGACTTGCAAGTAATAGTGTAACTTACATATTTTTTTCAGGTAGCAATGGCCAGATGCATGTTCATAGCATTTCCAATAAAAGTGTATGTAGTCATATAAACTTTTGAAGTGAAAGGTCAACTGTTATTATTACATAATAATGAAGAGCTGGGTAACTGGGTGAATTTTTTAGGTAAATTGAGTGTATGGTGCCTAGTAAAACTTCAGATGTATCATGCATATACTGTACACTGATCAAAAATTTGTATAATAAGAGAATCAAGATATGTTTTATAAGTAATTTATGTTTGTGAATACCTAACTTCATGAGGCAATTTCAACTTTTTAAGTTCAAAGAACGCAGCACCTCTACGTATTACCAGCAGCACCTCTACGTATGACCAGCAGCACCTCTACGTATGACCAGCAGCACCTCTACCTATGACCAGCAGCACCTCTACGTATGACCAGCAGCACCTCTACGTATGACCAGCAGCACCTCTCATATGACCAGCAGCACCTCTCATATGACCAGCAGCACCTCTACATATGACCAGCAGCACCTCTACGTATGACCAGCAGCACCTCTACGTATGACCAGCAGCACCTCTACGTATGACCAGCAGCACCTCTACGTATGACCAGCAGCACCTCTACCTATGACCAGCAGCACCTCTACATATGACCAGCAGCACCTCTACCTATGACCAGCAGCACCTCTCGTGTGACAAGCAGCACCTCGTATGACCAGCAGCACCTCTACCTATGACCAGCAGCACCTCTACATATGACCAGCAGCACCTCTACGTATGACCAGCAGCACCTCTACATATGACCAGCAGCACCTCTACGTATGACCAGCAGCACCTCTACATATGACCAGCAGCACCTCTACGTATGACCAGCAGCACCTCTACATATGACCAGCAGCACCTCTACGTATGACCAGCAGCACCTCTACGTATGACCAGCAGCACCTCTATGTATGACCAGCAGCACCACTCATATGACCAGCAGCACCTCTAGGTATGACCAGCAGCACCTCTACGTATGACCAGCAGCACATAATGATCCTTTTTTGTGGATGATGCACGTTTCTTGGATTTTATTCAAGTGACCTTTACCTTTTTTTCCATATTTTGTATTTACAGGCCAAGCTGGAAAACTGGCATGTACCATCCACAATAACTGTAACAAACAATGTATTAGTTTTAAGATCATCTCAATCGGCAGCTGTGGTTCAAGCTCCATGTTGTTTAAGTAAAGGTAAGTGTTTTAAACTTAAGTCAAAAAATAGTTTACACAAGATCAATCTATGACAATTCTTCAAATATTGGTCAGCAGCAAAGGTTGCGTTATAATTTTTTGTCTGGCGTATTTGGTTATGACAAGCCCTTGATTTTCAGCGTATTTTGTAAATTTGCTGTCGTATGTACAGGGCACTGCGTAATGTATATGGACTGCGTGCTACTGAAGCTTGCAAGTATATTGTTAATACACACACACTTGTGTAGGCCTGCCTTGCTAAAGTGCATGAAAATTCTGCTTAAAATACCAAAAACATTAAATAATCGGACTATTATTATCATGAAAAATAGTAAGAAAAAGTTCATACCCAATCCTTGTATAGTGTTGATTGTTGAATCATGAAAATTGGGTTAACAATCCAAAATGAAAAAGAAAAATACTTTTGTTTATCGTATCCAAACTTTCATGAGGTTTTAGTGAACTTTTTGCCAATTGTCAACGATAATATACAATTCAGATCTCGAACACGCCTACTTCTTTACAGTATAGTAACTTGCAGATTGTGAGCACTTCACAGATACACGATCGATGCAATACAGGGGAAAAGTAGAACCCCAGCTAATAATATTGTTGACAATTGACAGTCTGCATTCAAAACAATATCAAAACTTTCACGTATACTGTACAGTGTACGTACATCATGTATAGGGCCTATTAGTGTTTGCACTGGGTCCAAAAATCGGACCAGGTACCCGACCTGCATTATCGGCCGGGTATCCGACGTACCGACAAAACATTTTCAATATTTTTCTTGGAAGTAGTATATGTATTAAAATCTAACAGTGTACCTTGTAAAATCTTGTGATATTTCTTGTTTTTCAATCCTACCTTTGTTTTTGTGAATAAAGAAACAGAATACAAATGTTTCTTGTCTCTTTTATTTACGCGTCTTCATAAAATACCATGAAATAATAATATACGCACTTCTTCGAAATTTCGCGGGACGGGTCACTTGGTATTCTGCAATATTAGATACACGATTTTACCTCATTAATGCTATGCTGGGAATAAGTGACTGATTTCACGATTCTGTTACGTGCATGCTCAGTAACACGTAACAATTTTATTTAAACACAACTTGTGATTGGTTCATAATAGGTGTTACAATTTTTTTCAGCAAATAGCAGACACGCTTTCAAAACAGTTTGGTTATGTACAACCGCAATATATTATTTCAATAGCATACCACACACACACACACACACACACTGCTTGTTGCGCACTGGTTTAAATATATATTTTTTTTTACAGCGAAGTTTAGAGAGTTTAAGTTTTGCACTTCTTGTACATGTAGTACTACTAGTGTATATACGTAGCCACATTGATTGTTTGACATCTTTTCTGCGATCTGTGACAATATTTTGTGATCATTTTATTGTATTGCGTTGGAATAGAAAGGAAACATACACTCATACACTTTAAATTTTTTGTAAGTTAAGATTTATTATTTTTAACATACAATTCTGAAACAGAAACAGTCTGCAGTTGGTAATATTATGAAAATCCATACCCGGGTTGTATTTTTGGAAGTGGGTAACAACACAATTGGACGGGTACCCTGATATTTCAGGTAACCGTGTAAACACTAGTGACTTTGTACTTGCCTTAATGTGTTTATGTACAGTACTTGTTTGGGCATGTTGAATCATTCAGCTGTTAGTCTCATAGTTGTGTCATTTTTCTTTTATTTATGAGTAATTCAAAATCATTTTTGTGTGATATAAAACTTTTAATTGCATCAGAGAGGTAAGATGTTCAAGATTTTCATTTAAGGTATTGAAAAAGTCTGGCTTAAAATTTCACATGCTATATGTAAACTGTGTCGTAAGAAATTTCAGCCATAGCTTGATATACGACAAATTTGTTTTTAGGCCGAACCCTGGTCAGCAGCTGATGTTTCTATAAAACTTTAGTATTAATTTTTGTGTTATACTTCTTTAAACAGTTCTGTTAGATGATTGGTAAACAATGGATTCACACACGAGAGGTCTCTGGGGTGATACATCCCACATCAGTGTAAAAAATTACATAACATAAACTGAAAATTCAAAAACCTGTTAAGTGGCCAGGGAGGATTGATAAACAATGGATTCACACATGAGATGTCTCTGGGTTGATACATCCCACATTAATGTAAGAAATTACATAATATAAACTGAAAATTCAAAACCTGTTAAGGGGCTAGGGATGATTGATAAACAATGGATTCACACACAAGAGGTCTCTGGGTTGATGCATCCCACATTAGTGTGAGAAATTACTTAAAAGCTGAAAATTCAAAAACCTGTTAAAGGGCCAGGGATGATCGATGAACAATGGATTCACACACGAGAGGTCTCTGGGTTGATACATCCCACATTAGTGTACAAAATTACATAACAAAGGCTGAAAATTGAAAACCTGTTAAGGGACTAGGGATGATTGATAAACAATGGATTCACACACGAGAGGTCTCTGGGTTGATACATTCCACATTAGTGTAAGAAATTACATAAAAGCTGAAAATTCAAAAACAGGTTAAGGGGCTAGGGTTGATTGGTAAACGATGGATTCACACACGAGAGGTCTCTGGGTTGATACATCCCACAATAATGTAGGAAATTACATAACATAAGCTGAAAATTTGAAAACCTGTTAAGGGGTCACTTGTGACCAATTTTTATGAGTATTTGTAATGGATTTAAAAGCACCTTACCTGGCCGTATGCTTTTCAAGAATTCTCAAGAAGTTTTTTTATAGTGTGCAGTATTTTGATACTGAGAGTAGACCTATACTACTGTATGTATCACAAAATGTGTTCGATTGAGTGATATCATTAATATATAATATTTCTTCAACTTAAAGGTATATAGTAATTTCATATATGTGTTAAACATACAAATGATTTGTGTAATCAAACTTCAATTGGCTCATCTACGTTTAAATCATATTCAGCATTCCAGTATTTCGAAGTTAAAATCATCTCAATGGGAGAAAATGGTGGATTTGGACCAATAGTAGGGGTCACCTCAACGACACTGAGTGAAAAGGACATACCTGGGAATTCTTTTGAATCGGTCGGATTTCGAGCCACAGATGGTTGTTTGTACCATGACAAGAAAGTCAAAGGGGGTAAAACTTTGCATTTTTATTTCCATTCTTTCTTAAGTTAAGAGATCTATGGACATGGTAGTAAATAACTTGAGCTTAATGGAAAGAAAATAAGTTTCATCAAAATCTCTTGAAAATTGACCATTTTACAGCATTTTGAATATGTACATTTTTTGAAATCACAAATAGAAAAAATGGAGTTCCTTATGGTAATTTATTATTTTTGAATCTACATCATAACCTTAATCAAAATTTAGCAGGAGAAAACCGTCTGATGATTATCAGTGACTGAAATTGAAAGGATTGCATTAAAGATTAATATAAGCAAGAGGATTTGAATCTTCATCATACCCTCAATCAAAATCTAGCAGAAGAAAACAGTCTGATGATTATCAGTGACTGAAATTTAAAGGATTGCATTAAAAATTAATATAACCAAAAGGATTTGAACCTTGATCATACTCTCGATCAGAATCTAGCAGAAGAAAACAGTCTGATGATTATCAGTGACTCAAATTTATATGAAATATTTTGAGCTGTTTTCTCGTTCATACATTATCAATAATCAACCTCAACCCGTGGTCAGCTGTAAATTGGTAACTATGGGCGCTTTTGAAGTAGAGGACTATTCTGTTCAATATCTAAAGCTGTACATGTTACATACTTTTAATATATTGATGTTACTTGATAGAATGATATGTTCAGCAAAAGTCATGACAGTTTACTTATTAAAGATGTATTTTTTTAATATTTCCCTCCTTCCCACCTCTCTTTCCTCTCTGTCCTAACTCAAGCACCTTAGTTTGTAACACCCTCTTGGCACATTTGACTCTGACTGTCACAGTGTCATTAAACATCAACAAACCAAACCATTTAATTTGCAAATTACTGGAAACTAGTTTTTATTTTCCTGAACTTACTCATATTTTACCTGAATTTCTGAATTTGTTCTTTTTTTTCTTCTTTCAATTTTGTTGTTTATTTTGAGAAGGATGGGTTTTCTCATGTGAATCTTTTCAATATCAATGCAGCTTCTTTTAAAGAGTTTCACTTCTTTAAAATATTTTTACCAAGTTATGTGGGTGCAATATATCACCAATGATTTAAGCAAATTCATTTATATTATTATGATATATTATTTAACTACAGTGTCTATAATATTTATTGGAAAACATTGCGTTTGTTTTGTCTTGAAACAGGAAAGAGTACCGACCATTCACAAGCTTGTGGTGAAGGAGATATTGTGGGTTGTGGCATCCTATTTGTAGAAGAAGCCAATGATTTGCGTTCGAAGCAGAAGGTGATTATTTATTTCACCAAAAATGGGTCAATTGTGCGGCATTCTGCTTTTGATCAACCACCTGGTGGATTTTACCCATCCGTTGCCCTCGACTCAACAGGTAATGAAGCTAACATTTCTTTTGTAGGGTTACAGCTGTTTATTGTGTACACATTAAAGGAGATAAAGTCAAAAATGTAAACTTGATGTATGATAAGGAATTTAATAAAGAAACCTAATGCCAAAAAGCCTAATGCAAAGAAATCAAATGCAAAAAGATTGCCTGAAGTGATGAAAAGCTTAAAAGCTTATTCCATTCTCAAATTATTTATGTTTGAAGTATGAACATGGAGGCTGCCATGTTGTGTACAAAATACTACCCGTGATAACATCATTTGCACTATGTATTAGCACACAATAAGTCATTTCTTTATAATTCTACTTGAAATTTTCTATCCTTTGACATAGAAGCTCAGTAATATTATGTACAATGAATATTCCTAGACCCATACCAAAGAAAAATAAATTCTTATAAGCTAGAAAATTTAAAATAGATTATAAAGTGATAAGTTGTATGGTTATCAAGAACTGTTGATGATGTCATTTTAAGAGGACAGTATGAACAAATTTGCTGCTCCCATGTAAGTTAATTTTGACAGAATTAATGTTTTAATTAATTGGAAATATTGGTTGTATTGCTGTGGAAGATGTGAAATTTGAGCAAATGACTTATAAATATTGCTTCTATCGTAGCAAATGAGGAAAAGGGCAGAGTTTATGTCTAAATTAAACCAATGTAAGCTGTGTTTGGAGTTTATATAATAAGTGTTTCCAAAATGAAATATTGTAAATAAAATAAGATGTACTTATACAGAAAATGGTGCTGTTTTTGTTTATGTGGAATTTTTCTTTCAATAACAAATTAAATAGCAGAAGTCAGTTTGATGGACTTTGGAAATCAGATACCATAGACTAACAACTTTTTAAGCACTTATACCAGTGCTTCCCTTTCATGAATAATTTTCACTTAATGCTTTAGGTTAAGGGCTTTAGGGAGACATAAAGTCTGACATATACATCTTATGCATCATTCCATCATATACATCATTTCCATCTGATAGAGAATTGGAAAAGAAACTAACTACCATAAACATTTAGTTAAGAGCTTATTCCTATCTCATGTTACCCATGTTTAAAGTAGACACATGGATGTTGCCATTTTGCTAAATTCTGTATAAAAATCTTAGCTATGACAATACTTACAGAGCACTGACAATGAAAAGTTATATATTTCTTTATAATTTCCTACAGATTTTTAGTTGCAAAATGTTGTGACATGAATTTTCAATAGCTTGTTTTGTTAAGATCACGTATATACCAAAATGTCTTAAACCTTAACAAAGGGAAAACAATTTCACATAACTAGAAAACGTACGATAGATTGTAAAGAAATGCATTACATTCAAACATTCAGTTATATTGATGACATCATTTTCTGCATGTTTTAAAATCAAAGTGGCTGCTTCTATGGAGGTAGAATTAATTATTCCAAAAAAGTATTTTATATTGCTTTGGAGGGTGTGAAACTTGGTCAGAAAATTTGTTATTTTTATTTCTATATCGTGAAATAATGATTATGTCAGACTTTCTTCAAATGGATTAGAAGAAACGTTGTTTTTTATTAAGAGAGATGAATGGCAACCTTAATTTTTTGCATAACATATAGACATAGCTGTGTCACTTTGAATACCCAAATAGTAGCAAGCTGAAGAAATGTTTACTGCTATATACTTCATAGTAGAACTCTGTGGTTAAGCTAAAAATATAGATTTCTTTACACACTATGTTCAATTTTTTTCTTATGACAGATTGTTCAGTTGAAGTAAACTCTGGTTGTTCTACTCCCACCATCGAAGAGGCTGATGAGTGGTGTAAAAAAGCCACAACTTCCTATGGACTTGGCGGATTAGCCGATCTATTAGGTAAGTTTGCAGACTTTTAATGTAAACTTGGGAAATTAAGTTCATTCCTCAACAAAATGATCAAAAGGGGATTGTCTGTTGCTGAAATGTCAAAAATCATCTTTGAACCAAATTCCTCCATCCATTCACTTAAATAACCCAAACTACTGTTTTGTAAGTATTCATAATTCAGTTGAACACAAAACACCATTAGAAAAGGTTTTTGTAATCATTTTAACTGTTATCCCTCGCTCATCTTAACCGCATTTATCAGAACCTCAGTTTCAAAACTATCAAACTATATGTCAAAATGCATAACGTACCAACCAACTTCTGGTTTTCTTTGGTGGAATGCAGGGCTCTGAAATTAGAAAAATCTTAAAGATCTCAGGACAGGAAGCAACAACTTGTGCTTATTGGAAGGAAATATGCTATAAACCATGAAAATAGGCTATAAATCATGAAAATAGGCTATAAACCATGAAAATAGGCTATATACCATGGAAATAGGCTATTAGCCACGAAAATAGGCTATAAACCATGAAAATTGGATATGAACCACAAAAAACTATGATAATAGGCTACATTAGAAATGGCTCTGCTTAAAACTAGGAACATCTCAACCGGCTTTCAAATGGAGCAGGGTCGGTCGGAATAAAAGTTATATATTTCTTTGTCAAGAAACAGCGTTTTTAACCCACCCCTGACACCCCCGTTGGCGGGTGTTCAAGTCGGGGGGCTTTTGGGGAAATTTTCAGAGGCATGAAAGAGTGTCATCACAGACAAATGGGTGCTACGAACCATTTAGCAGGGTTATTGTCTAGAGTTCACAACTCCCCTGCCCAAGGGGGGGGGTCTTTTGCCCCACCCCCACGCCTGAGCGACCACCCAGAGTTTTTGAGGACAGAAATCGGGGAACTGCTGGCGAAGAACGCCATCACCCCCATTTCGAATCCTCCCAGGAACCTTATAATGTCCACGTTTATCCTGCCCTCCAAGAAGGGGAAGAAGTGGCGCCCAATAATCAATCTTAGACCACTCAACAGGTTTATTCGTCTGTTGAAGTTCAAGATGGAGACTCTTCACTCTATTCTCCAGCAGTTGACAAGAAGCCTGTGGGCCACCTCCGTCGACCTCGCGGACGCATATCTCCATGTCCTGATGCTCGAGGAACACAGGCGTTCTCTGTCGTTCCAATTCAAGGGAGTTACATACACATTCAGGGCGATACCCTTCGGGCTATCGACCACCCCCAGAGTTTTTACCCAAATAACGAAAGTTCTAGCAGCCTTCCTATGAAAGAAATGCATCAGAATCTTTATGTACCTAGACGACTGGCTGATCGTCGCAGTAGACGCATCCACCGTCTCAGAACACACGAACGTAGTCATAAGAGTGGCACAGGACTTGGGGTGGGTGATCAACCTCGCCAAGTCCAATCTAGTTCCTTCTCAGACTCCCACTTTTCTGGGAGCAGTCCTGGATCCTAGCCGTGAAGGCGGAAGCCGACGTCCTTCTCTTGCTACTGGCATCTTCGGCAAGAGCTTGGTTGGTATTTTTAGGATACCTAGCCAGCCTAGTAGATGTAGTCCCCATGTGCAGGTTTTACATGCGGGATCTACAATTTCATCTACTGGATCATTTCATACCATCCAGGAGAGACCTCAGTGTCCTCATCCCTCGTACGCAGGCGGTGGTCTACCACATTTGGTGGCGGTGCGTCTACTCACTTGTCATAGGGAGCGATTTTTCCACCCGTCAGACCTTCAGTATCAGTGGTGACCGATACGTCTTTCACGGGGTGGGGAGCACATTTATCATGGTTCCAAGTCGCGGGATTTTGGACTGACACTTGGTGTGGTAAGCACATCAATCTGTTGGAACTAGAGGCAGTACGCCGAGCTTTTGTTCATTTCCTACCACAGGTACGGAACAGGACTGTTCTCATACGCACTGACAACACCACGGTAGTGGCGTTTATCAACAGACAGGGAGGCACGAGATCCAGGAGTATTTGGATCCTAGCCAAGTCCCTTCTGTCTTGGTGCATGACGAACAAGGTCACACTCCAGGCGATTCACCTGCCAGGCAAGGAGAACATGATCCCGGATCTGTTATCCTGCCTCCAAGGAGCCTCCACAGATTGGCCTCCTCTCGCGGGTGGCCAAGGCGATCTGGGTGACCTTCGGTCTCCCGGACGTACATCTCTTCGCGTCCGTGGACAATCACAAGCTATCAATTTTTTGCGCTCTGACACCAGACCCGAGGGTCTGGAAAGTTGACACGTTCACGATCAGGTGGACCCACTTTGTGGGCTATGCCTTCCCACCGTTCGCTCTGGTACCGAGAGTACTGGGCAAGGTGATGTACGATCAGTGTCCCATGTTTTTTCTGGTAGCTCCCAACTGGCCCGGCCAATTGTGGTTCCCTCAGCTGCTAAATCTTGTTGCAGGTTTCCCGTAGGAGCTTCCGGTCACAGACAAATTAGTTTCAATCCCGGGCTGCGGCAAACTGCACCACAATCCAAAAGCACTCCATTTGACTGTGTGGCCTCTATCTGTGAATCCCTTGTGTCGCAGGGTCTTTCGAAAGCAGCTGCCCAAATGGCAGCCCGAAGCCGAAGGTCTTCCACTTTGAGTATATAGTTTCCAGACTCGCAATGTTCTGAGACTGGTGCCAGGATAGATCGGTTTCTCGGTTTCTCTTGGTGATGTAGTGGACTTTTTGTTGGTCCAGTTTAACCTGAATAAATCCATCAATACAGTCAAGGAGTTCAGGACAGCCATAGCACCTATCCACCGGGGCTTTCTAGATGGCTCGACCATCACCGACGCACATCTTCTGGAAAGATTGATTAAAGGAATGTTTTTACAAAGACCTTCAGTTTGGAACCACGCTTTACCTTGGAATATGCAGGTGGTTCTCGAGACGTTAGCACGGGCTCTGTTTGAGCCTTTGCCAGAATGTTCACTCAAGAAACTGACGATCAAAACGGTATTTTTACTCTCCGCTAGAGCAGAGGCGCCATTTATGCGCTTTCGCTCAAAGAGGGCCATATTTGCTTTGAATCAGGGGGCGTTCGACTCGTGCTCAATCGGGCCTTCTTAGCCAAGAATCAGACATTAGAGTTTTTACCGGAACCTATTTTCCTTCCGTCGCTCGCTACGTTTTCTGACATGGCGGAGGGCAAGGCCTGGTACCCTGTTCAATGTCTTAAACACTATATTAAACGAATGCAATCCTTCCGTCGCTTCTCGTTTTTGACATGGCGTCAATGTCTTAAACACTATATTAAACGAATGCAATCCTTTCGGAGCGACATCACCTCCTTATTTGTGTCCTTACAAAATTCACATTGTGCCGTCTCGCATGATGCGATTTCACGTTGGATTCTTCAGGCAATCACGTACAATAATTCCGCGTTATTTATGGAACGTTCAGTTAAGGCACATCAGGTACGAGGCATAGCTACATCAATTGCGCTTTTGGTGAGGTTCCCCTCAACGGGATTCTTTGTGCTTTGGTATGAAAAATACCAGCGATGTTCGTCTCCGCATATCTGAAGGATATTCCAGACTATCAAGGTGGAGTTGCAAGGGCCGTTTTTTCAAGAGGAGGACCACCCCTTTCTTGTGGTGAATATTCTAGTATTCAATTATTCACGTTCTCTCGTTTTGTTGGAGTTATGACGTTAAATTTCTTAGCGTCTTAATCGCTCACTAACGAATTTCAGCTGCTGTTCTGGCTCATTTAATTTGTTTCTATTTACTAACGAAATTTGTTTGCCATTCGACCTCTTTTTATTTTGTTTATTCCTACTAACGAAACTTTGCCATTGTTTTGGCGATTGTTCTTTCGTTATTTTACTAACGGAATTTTGCCGATCTTCGGCACCTTTTATTTCGTTTATGTTTGACTTACACGGTCCTGCAGTGGTTCTGCCAACTTCTGCTTAGTTTAACTTTACAGACGGCTTGATCCTTAAACCGCTCCGGTCCTCTGACAAACCTGGTGAGTTTTTGTCATGGCGTATTGAGCGTTATTTACAGTTTAATTCTGTTCACCAACGGATTATGTTTGCATGTTTTCATGGATGTTTAACCTTTCTTCTGTAGACGTTTTACCTCGGTTATTCTCAACAGAGTGCTCTCTGTTCTCTTGTCATAAGTAGCAGTGGGTTATTATTTTTGATAGTTCCTATTCGGAGGTCTTCCGTCCTTAAGAGGAGAATTTTTTTTGTCCTTTATGCAGGATAAGACCACTGCGAGTTTTAGTACCAGCCTTTAGAAAATTGTGCTGCGACCTGAACTCCCTTCTTTCTATCCTCCGTTGCAATCTGATTGCATATTTATAGCATGGAAGGTAAGGTATAACTAGAAGTAAATTTACCCCGCTAAGCATAGCGGGAAAATTTACGAGAGTTATACTTACCTTCCATGCATCCCGGCCTGCCTCCCCTCTCGTTTAGGCCTTGATGGAATGTTAAGTGAGGGCTAGTAGAGGTAATATGGAGGTCAGGACTGAGCTGGAAACTACGTTTTTAAGGTCGGTTAGAAGTGCGTTAGAATCAGGTCATGTGACCAGATTGCATATTTATAGCATAAGAGGTAAGTATAACTCTCGTAAATATCCCCGCTACGCTCAGCGGGGTAAATCTCCTTAACGGAATAATATTTTAGAATGCTTTTTCACTATTTTGTTTCTTTTGAAGTCCTCTTTCACATAAGGTGGACTTGCTTGACCCCTGAACTATTCCTTTAACAAACACAGTGTGAATTCATACATTATGAATTTCGTTTGTGCAGTTATTTCATGGCAACTGGCATCAATTTGGGCGAATGTCAATTATCAAAAATCTTTGTTAATTCCAACCATCTCCCAGTCCTGGCTGATTTGGGTAAGTCAGGGACTTTTAATTAGATCTCATATTTTTGAGAATAGCAATATTTTCAATCAAATTAACTTGATAAACTTAACTTGATTAACTTGACCTTTTTTTTTCTTTTTTTTTTTTTTTTTTTCTGAAGGGGAATTACCTGAATCAGGGCCAAAGCATGAATTAGGAGAAACTGAGGGAGACTTCAGATTTTCTGACCAGATTTGCCCTCCTGAAAATGGTATTATAAAATCAAAGGCTACCATTAAGAAAGAGGGCAAGCTACTTCAGTATCTTAAACCCTTCTCTGAAAGAGAACCCTTATTTACAGCTGAGGTCATTGATGGAGGTAAGTTTTTTTTTTGATATCTGTACTCTAAACAATGTAAAAACTTTAATAATTATTATTGCTTTATTCTCTAAAATTAAAAAAAAAATGATAGCAAATAACCTTTAACATTATTAGTTGAGTAGTGGCACAACTAGGGCCTGTAAGGAAATGGACACTGAAGGCTCCATATTTATGTTTCCACAGTGACATCAATTTAGACTCCCTGAATTACAGGCTTGCCCACCATTGTCTACCCTTTTGTGACACCACTTTGAGATTGGTGAATCAGAAATCTGTATGTTTGCTTTGTTGTTTCAGAAAGGGTGCTCCAACATGATGGAATGCAACTGTAACTCACTAAGAATTTCTCAAACTTAATGAAAAGTCTTCATCGGCTGAATTAAAAGCACAATACACTTTCATTAACTTCTTAGGCAACTTACTATGTCATACCTTTTTTCATGTATTAATAATTCGTGAATCAGGCTTAGAAACTAAAATAAGCTTTTTAGAAAATATTCTGTAAGTTCTGCAAAGGAGGTGATGCTCTTCATATAAGCATACATTTAGCATTATCTTAGATTCTTAGAATTAAGAGATAATTTTCAAATTTTCAGAAGTCTTTGTATTATTTGTTTCAGCTACAAATGAAAAGAGCGTAGTGTGCATTGGCATCACAGGAAGGGACCAAAGTGTGGGATGTTGCCAGGTGGGTTGGTGGACACGGTGGGATATCAGTCATCTGGCCACATCCTCAGTGGAAATAAAGCAGTTCCTGCTCCATCATATACGCAGGGTAAGTGTTTTGTCACAATGACCATTTGATCAAGTTTGTTTCATAGTTTTTTCGATAGATGGAGGCAATATTAGCTACAATCTTTCCTCAATATTTACCTCTGGATCCTCCCTCCTTTTCAATGTTGGATTTGATTTGTGTTTTAACCTAATTTGGAAAAAGAAGTGGGTAAGATAGTTATGCAGGGTTTGAGGAACTGGGGGCGACAAAGCAAATTTTAAATGCTAATTGAAAAAGAGAGAATAAGGATTAAAAAACATCAAAAATGTTCCATCATTTATAATGCATAATTCAATAATATATAAAACCAGGTAAAATGCAGGTTTAATATCAGAGGTGGAACAAATTCCACAGGCAACTTTGTTTACTTTCAGGACAACCACGAATTAAGATACTACTTCCTGGTGGGTGAAATTTTGGTTGATTTGTCAAACTCTGATTATGGACCTGGGAAAAATGTACGGTTCCGGCAGTTATAACCGTATGAAAATTGGGAATTTGTGGAAAGATTTCTTGCATAAACAACAGTATATGTGGTAAAAATGTGTTTTAAAAACGTCCCCCATGTAAATGTGTGACGAAAGTACATTAAATTGCAAAAGAGGAAAGTATATAAAAATGTATTTACTACATTAATATTATTTCTGTCATGATATTTTGTGGGAAGTTTTTTTTTACCTTTACTCAGAACCGTGGGAAATTTTATAATTTATTTTAAGTCTGCCTGATTATGACCATTTTGAGATTTAAAACTATACAAAGCTTTCAAAGCATTCATGATGTCATTTTCAATATCATCTTTTTTTATCCAGGTGATGTTGTTAGCTGTTTTATTGAAAACTTAGATACCAACTGTAATCATGTCAAGTTTCACAAAAATGGCTCCTTTGTGGGCATGGCTCAGCTTCAAGGACATGCGAACGACCTTTTTCCAAGCATTGGCTTTTGAAAGAACCTAGCAGTTTAAAAGTGTCTTGGCAGAGTTTACAGCTTCCCATTCCAGCTCCTCTTTCAAAAGCAAGTTTTTTTTTTTAACTTCTTCTATAACCAGTTAACTTAGAAGATATTTGTCAGTTTTGAACGTTCCACCTGTCTTATACGAACATTATTCCACTCTACTCACTTCACGTTCCGTTGTAAATATATCACTATATGCCTATCGCCATAATAGTTACTAGATATGGTACGGCAAACACAATCTTTATTTACAACAAGTAGGTCATTATACCCCGATAATGATACACAAGTTTTGCTTTAGTGATTTAGGAGGATTTCTTAATGCTTTACTCACGGGGGGGAGGAACATATAACAAGTGGATTATATGCGTTTACCATCGACTCTGAGAGGCATATCGGCTGCATATAAAAGGGGTGTCGAACAAAAGATGCACTTAACCCAGTAAATGCATCAGTTAACTAGTGCTTATTGCAATAACCAAGCTGTAATTGTGCTGTGATAATGAGTCATTTTGAGAGCCTAGGTTTTCAAAAAAGTTTTTTAAAGTACGAATATTTTCTTTTAAGGTTTAGCTGAGTTTTTTAGCATTTCCTGTCTTCTTTCTTTTGGATTGTTAAGAATTTACTTTCCTTTTTGCTCTATATTTTATCAGCTTCAAGATTGACTACATTTTGTTGTTTTAAACTCAGGTTCCTGTATAAGAATTATTTAGAATAGTTTGTTCGTCAGTGTAACAGTAGATTTGTATTTTTGTATTGCACTGCCAAAAAATATGAAACCATGATATTTTGTTGAATTTGATAGATGATTTTAAGGAGTGGATATGAAATAAATAGGGATTCTGTCACAGGTAGTAGTGGCAAAGTCATAGTATAGTCGTACAACTTTGGCAAAATGTGTTTCTTGTAACACAAATTTTTTACATTATTAAAATAAGTGAAAATTTAAAGATTTTTTGATGATTTTATAAATTTGGTTTAATTAGTTTTGGTTTAATTAGTTTGTAACTGAAAATATTCTTCTTCAATTTTTGTGTTAAAACAAAACGTTAGTTTTAAAATTAAAAACAATTATCAACAAAATAATAATCCAAGAAATGTTATTGAAAACTTACTTCATTAACCTATATAGAAATTTACCGTTATACTATAATTTTTCCGTTTTAGTACTGTTATAAAAGATAGATCTATTTAACTTGTCTGAATATTTGTAAATAAAATACTAAATTCTTGCAATGGGTTCTGTTCTTAATGGTACATTCATGTCAGCTTTTAAATATTGTTTCTTGTTTTGAAATATTTGATGGAAATCCTACAAGAAGCAAATATTTTTGTGATATGATAAGAAACAGATGAGAATATTGATGGCAGTAATGTTTTTTTTTTTTTTTTTCATGCAGAATAATCTTTCCAGCTGGTTATGCAATTCTCAGCTCAAGCTTGTTCAGAACCATTTGTCAGTTCCAAGGAAATTACGAAAACAGTGGGCGATGTACTGCACATCACCCCAGCCTCTTTCGTTAGGTAAACTCCACAAGTTCAACAAGATTTTTATTTTAGTCCGAGAATTTTTTAATAATTGCTGTAAATGATATTCCAAAGCAATTAATATTTTTGTTTGGTAGTCATCTATCATCATGTAAATATTTCAAAGTTTCCCAAAATCGTACACTCCTTGAAAGGACATGTTTAATGGGCAAGCATGTTGATCTGATATGACAAAGTACAATTCAAGGAATAAAGTGCTAAAATTGGATTTATGCCATTAAAGAAATCTTCAAGTTAAAACTTCAACATTTTATTTTTATTCATTTTTTTTTATTTTATGTCTTGCATTTCCCACAAGTCTTTGTTAACTTTATTGATTTTTATGTCTTGGCTTGAAAATCAATATTCATTTTAGCAGATTAATGAAATCTTGTGAAGTAAGTGTAATGTTTCAGCAGAAGAAACTGTGAAAAAATGTTTTTAAAGAGTTCATTTGTTTTAAAATATTAAACAGGTGCATGAACAATTGTAAGGAAAGTGATTGCTTGGCATTTTTTGTGCTTTATCTTAATACAAGATGGAATGTTCTTTCTATACATCCCCTCAGAATCTTTCTCACCCCTATAACACCATCATAGACCTCTTATTACAATTCACAATACCCCACCCCAAAACTCCTGACTACTTTCCAACACATTAACTATAGCAATAGCACCTGATACCCACATATCCTTTAGTCACAGCTTCACCAACCTTGCACATTTAAAATGTTTAATTAATTTAGATTTAAGTTAAACTTCTCTGGAATGCTTTTGAGGTGCTGTTTAACACCATCTCACCAACCAACCATTGTAGCTCCACTATGCAATGAAGAGTAGAGCTATTCTACTACCCCTAAGGTCGGCGTCGGCATGCGGGTAAATTTTAATTTTGTTTATTGGGTAAAGCTTTGGATGAGTTTGTTTGTTGTGATAATGTCATTCCTGAAATGAATAGCAATTAGAATATTAGTCTTGGGATAAATGAAGAAGCAAATAAAAGATTGCTCTCCTCTAAAGAATTTTAAATTAGGTGTCTTGGGTGTGAACAAATATATAAACAGGTTTTTTGAGGAGCTATTCTACTATCCTCTGTGTCAGTGTGTGATTTAAGTTTTGTTTGATTGGTTAAAGTTTTGGATGAGTTTGTGTGTTTTGATGCTGACATTTCTGACATGAATAGCAATTATAATATTTAGTCTTGGGATGAATGAAGAAGCAAATAACAGATTTCTTGCCTCAAAAGAATTTTTAAATTAGGTGTCATAAATATGAATAGAAATTAAGTAGATGTGGGAATTAGAATGATGGTGAGATTTAATGTGGGGTAGAGTGGAATTGTATGTAGTGCAGGGTGGGTTTGCATGTTGGTCAGGATGGGTTGGCATGTGGGGCAGGGTTGGTTGACATGTGGGTGGGGTGGCATGTAAGACAGAAAATGGGATGGCATATTGGACAGGGTGGGTTGGCATGTGGGAAATGTAGTGGGTTGTCATCTGGATTTCAGATATATTATATAATGAAAAATAACCCACAACATTTGTGTTGGTGGGTTGGCATGTGGGATGGTGGGTTGGTAGGGTGGGTTGGCATATGGGACAGCATGGGTTGGCATGTGGGACAAGGTGGGTTGGCATGTGGGACATGGTGAGTAAGCCTGTGGGACAGGGTGGTAGTTTGGTAAGTAAATGACTGAACAAATAATTGCATGCTTTGCAGTATTTTAATCTTTTATTAACATAGGTAAGTCATTGGTCTCTCCTTTCATCGTGACTCAATGGATATAACGAAATGAGGTGTTTCATTATAAAGATTGCTTTCATATGTTTTCTGAGTTACTGGGTGTGGTAGTAACCTTGAGCTTTTTTTTGTCGTAAAATGTCTGATACGACTCAAAGATATTTTGAGACTTATAGTAAATTGTGAAAATCTAAACAAAGGGAAAAGTAAGTTCATCCTTGAAAGCTCATTTTATTTCAAATAACTTGCCCTACTAGCCCCAATTGCCGACATATAGGTCCCTCAACAAGCCCATCATCTATGCTAGCTTTAAATTGTCGAGCATACTGTCCCTCCGACAGTTCTAAACAAACCTCTGATCCTGGGTTTTTTTTTTCACTATCATTTTTCTCTCCTTATGCTCTACCATACAAGTATTAATGTCTGACCACAAAGTGAATCCTTCAAAGAAATATACATTTTCGATCAAGGCAGATTCTTTTGATAATTATCCTTAAAAATTGACAGGATTTTTAGATTTGCCCATTCAATGAAACACGATTTTAAACTGCATGGTAATTGAAAAGTTACAATTTTGAAAACCTATGATTTTTAAGGAGAGAAAAGTTATTAGATAATCTGATTTTTGTTTACATTTGTATATGTAGACATGTGAATAGGTGCATATCTTAAAGGAAAGGTATCCTCCCATAAATACTTTCAGAAGTGAACGTCGCCATGCTGGAGACGTCTCTTGGGGCTTTGAATTTGCCATATTGATTGCAAGAAATTTGCGATGTAATTGATCACACATTCGCTGGACTAAACATTGGGGCTTTTATGTGTTTCTGATAACATCGCAGATTTCTCGCCATCAATAAGGAAAATCTAAAACCGGAAGTAACGTTTCCATTACGGCGGTGTTCACTTTTGAATCTATTTTTGGGATGATACCTTCCCTTTAAACTTGAAATCATATTTTTAACATTTTTTAATAGTGCTTTTATCATATCTGTGTGTCTGATATCTTTTGTGATTTTTTCCAAATAATTATTTCTTATGTAGAATGGCGATATTTTGAAGTTAAAATTCTTTGCAAACAACTCTCCACCAAAGAAATGTACATTCCTAAAGCTCCGGTGGTCGGTGTCACAAATGACTTGGCTCAGCAGAAGTTTAAGAAGTTGTCAAAGAAAAGATGCAGATGTGCTTACTACTTTTGCAATGCAAACAGTGTTGGGTTCATAGATGCTACGGAAAGAAACAGTAGGTTTAAATTTGATTCTTTGATATCTGGTACTCTGTTAATGAGACTTGATCAGCAATTTACACTGTCTAGTTAATCATTGCTAGTAGTGTGCAGTAATTTTTGTGGGAAGTGGTTATGTCTTGTTACAAAAGTTAGATTCTTTTCAATTTACCTTACATCAATCTTCAGAATGTCATGTATGTGCATGATGAACTCTTAACTGAAAACTATAGTGCTTAAAAATGTTATATTTGATATGAACTGTGAATAAAGGACAAGAAACTTTCTCACAGCAACAAATTACTATGGTACTGGTTGACCTCTGTTTAACCCTCTTCCGCCATGGTACTAGTTAACCTCCTCTGTTTAACCCTTTTTTGCCATTGACAACTACCAGAGCACGTTTAACACAATCGGCGCTTCCACACTTAATTTAAGTAATTTTCCTGAAATGGACATACAGATTTAATTGCAGCATAAACTGTTCGAGGAAGGACAAAATTCCTCTTATTACAAACATATACAGATCCTATCAATTGTGGCATAACATTTATTGATCTGCATGATTTTTGGTGAGCATGCGAATGGTAGTGGAGATTTTGTCTATCTGGCCGGCCACACTTTTGCCTGAGATTTCCTCAAAAATGTTGACAGTTTTTTGAGAATTCCTTAGAAAATGTTAAAGTTTCTTCCGGGGTTATCAGAAAAAGTTTAAAAGTTTCTTTAGATATCCTCATGGAAGGCTGGGATTTCATTACTAAATGTTAAATTTTTTCAGAAACTCTTAAGACAGGTTGAAGATTAGTTTCCTTAAAAAGTCTTCAAAATATTTTATATTTCCTTCAAAAATAACTGTAAGATGATATAAATTCCCAAAATTCTTCAGAGATCCTTAAGTATCTCATAACACTGGAGGTTAAAACCCTTAAACTTCTTCAAAATATTTTCAAAATATGCCTGTATCAGGCGTGATTATTAAACTCCGCCTTTAATATTGAGTTTATTTGCATAAAGTTGCTACAACGTATGAACTGACAAGACTTTTTTTTACTTAGTATGCTCAGTCAGGGAGTGTGACAGGATGTGACTGCATATGGACATAGGGAGGGAACAGGGATGGGAGCCATGCGGGACATAGGATAGAATATATACCATGTGGTATGCATGAAGGGCTATATCAGGCTTTTTTTCTCACTGAACAAGTTATTTGCATATAAGTTATTATAACTGATTCATACATAGTGTGCTCAATCAGGAACTGTGATAGCTAGGATGAGACTTCTTATGAAGCCTATGGGACATGGGATTGGATGCCATGTGAGACATGGGGTGGAATGCCATGTGGGATGCCATGTGGGACATGTGGTGAGATGCCATGTGGAACAGGGTGGAATGCCACGTAGGATATGTAGTGGAATGCCATGCAGGACATAGGGTGGATTGCCATAGGATGGAATGTCATGTGGGACATGGGATGATATGGGATGTCATGTGGGACATGGCGTCCCACCCCATTTTAACAAGTCATTTGCATATAAGTTATTATATGAACTGACACTTTCATACATAGTTTGCTCAATCAGGGACTGTGATAGCTGGGATGAGACTTCTTATGGAGCCTATGGGATGTCATGTGGGACATGGGGTGGGATGCCATGTGGGAGATATGGTGGAATGCCATGTGGGACAAGGGATAGGGTGTCATGTGGTACATGGGGTGGGATGCCATGTGGGAGATATAGTGGAATGCCATGTGGGACAAGGGATGGGATGAGATGTCATGTGGGACATGGGGTGGGATGCCATGTTGGACATGGGATGCCATGTGGGACTTAGTGTGAGATGCCATTTTTATAATTGGCCGGGTCATATTATATGTGTGTCAATTTCTATGGGCATGTGAACCATGACAGTATTTACCATTCTAGTTATTAAATTTTAAGACAAGTATCCTTGACCTCCTTTGCTTGTGAGAGCAGGACTTCATTAAAGGCTAATTCTATTGTATGAGTTCTTCTCATACCAGGAATATGTTGTGCTGCTACACAATAAACCAATCTTGCTCATTAAATAGAGAACATAATTGTTGTAAGCCTTGTGTATGCATGGTTTGGTGATAAGTTATGAATATTCAGAATCACATTGCAATTCTTCACTGCTCAAAATGAACAGGCTCACTAACGTACCGTGGATACCCTTCTTTTTACAGCTAAAGATAACTTGAAACCTATAAAGGAAGGGGACAGGTTAGGATTTGGCGTCTTTTATCCCGATGAGGTAAAAGAAGCGACAGCTAAAAAGAGGCAGATTGTTGGGGTCTACTGTTGTGTCAATAGTGAGATCGTGTGGAAGTCACCCATGGAGCAGCCTCACGGGGGATTCTTCCCCGTTGTCAGTCTGTACAAGTTTGGTTAGTTTATTTTGTACATGCCACTTTGATCCTAATCTGTGATGCCCCACTAACTGTTGCAGGGCAGTTATGGTATTTCACTATATAACTCACTGTTAAAACCTTTGCGGTTTAATACCCAATGAATGAATTATTGTAAGTCATTTGTAAAAGGGTACATCTTCCAACAACTGCAGTGAATCCAATTAAAATGTGATGGTCTGTTTTTAATTCTCAGTATGAAACAAAAATCCCTGGCATCTTGTTTTGTTTTTTCTTATATTTTTATCCAGGAAACATGTTTCAAATATAGGTACTTTGTATTGTTTAGAAATATTGAAGATTTTATTTATAAAAAATGCACATTACAATTAAGGATATGGTAAAATATGCAACCACATCTCTTTCCATTCATATTGCATGAGAGACAATAAATATCTAAGCAGTATAAATTGAAATGTTACTTAAGTATTTGAAAATTAATTTCAACTCGAGTTTAGATATTTTACACCTGTTTTGCATTTGTAGGGGATGCTGTAGAGATTCATCATGATGCTGTGCCACCTTCGCTTCCTTTGTGGTGGACGCAAGAAGTAAAGAGTGTAAGAGAGCTAATGAAGAAAGCCCAAAGAGACGGTAAGGATCTGATGTGATTTTCTCTCAAGATTACATAAAAACAAGAAACATTATATTTCAAAATTAGAAAATCATTACAAATTGTAATTCCTTTGATTAAAAGTTGTTGTTTTTTCTTATCTTCTTTTGCTTAAAGTACTGACTAAAGATTTTCTTATCTTTGTGGTGTTCAATGATAAATCATATTGTATTATATTTTCCAGCTGAGGGAGAAACTGTGGCGCAGAGAAAGAAGAAACCTGCATACCCAGCCACTCGACCAGCCAACGATTTCAACAAGTACAAGGTGTACATCCACTGTGACAAGGAGAGATACAACGAATCCACCTATTTACAAAAAAAGTAAAATGTGCAGTTGTTTTCGAAAAGTATTGTCTGTTCTGCAAAAAAATAAAATTAAAAAAAAACCCGAAAGATTTCTATATAGCTTAAAGACTTAGTTTAGTGGTAAAGCAATTTCATCTTGCATGAAGAAGGATGATAAAAGAAACTTGAAGATGAATAAAGCAAACAACCGTTAAGGTGATATTTAAGTTTAAAAACTCCTCTCATTTGTGCAGAAAACAACAGAAATTAGATGAGTTGTATCATCATATACTCAATTTCTCCAACAATTTTTGTTTTTATTATTGCATTTCTTCGTGAGGTTTTGTGTATTACAATAAATTGATATGTCAAAAAAGTACTAAAACAGAATCTATTCAAGTAACTATGAAAAGTAAAAACCTGAACAAGTTTTAAAAGTATATTTTTACTTGGAAAAATATATTAATTTTTGATTCAAATACATTCACAGTGCTAAGAAACTGAAGGTGTGATGTAACTCTTCTATAGTAGACATTACGTACCAGTCATTTTCATTAAATTGATTGCAAATAAAAAATTTAATTCCTCTTTAATGAAACAAGATATTTATGTAAATTTCTTCACAGTTTTGATTTTTAAGAAAAACATATCTTACCTTTGAACTAATCTTTTAAAGAACTACATGCATCGATGTGCTATAATGAGAATCTCATCTTTTTCTAATACACATACATTAACAGTGTTTAGAAAGTGAGGGTGTGACATCATTCTTATACAGTAGACTTTGTGCACCAGTCATTTTGCCCTCTTTCTTACACGATAAACATGTCTGACCACTGAACTAATCCTTAAACATGCATTTAAGTGCTTTAATGAGAATCTCATCATTTGTGTCTAGCCTGGAGGAGAAAGGTTTTGTAACATCACTGCCATCTTCTGAAACGATGAATATGACCACCCCACCATCAGATCTCAAAACTTATCATGTGGTGCTTGTTTGCCTGGGACCTGAGAGTAAGAAAAGCGAACGAACGACAAACATCTTAAAAATGGTCAAGAGTGACAACCTTCCTGTGATACCGGTCATCATAGAGACTTTGACTTGGCCCTTGGAGGGTCCCTCTCAGTTGGAATTTGCCAGGTTAACATATGCCAGAATAGGTAATTATTTTGCTGAAATATCAGTGCAATATATTAGGGTGCTCATACTACGTTTTTACCTTTTTTTAAAGAGACTTTTTTTTTATATCTAAAAACTACGTAATTAAAAATTGCTTCTTTTTTTTAAAACTCTGTGGTCCAGTGGGGTCATAGCATCAGCTTGGCAGGCTAGAGGTCCTGGCTTCACTACCTCGTGAGTGTTCATTCACCAGTGCTTTACAAGTGGTTTATCAAACAGCCGTGGACATCTCTATGTAACATTAGCTCTTAAGACAGGGATGTAAAATGCCCAAACTTCCTTTGACTGTGTGAAGACTGTTGTTTTATTATTGTGGGAATTCTTTGTTCATCTTTGATATGACTCTTTGTTTTGTACAAAAGGTGCTATGTCCAGTGTCAATTTTACTATCTACAATCATGGTCAAAAGTAGGTGGGACAAATCCCCACTCAATGTTGACCGTCATATTTTAGCATATTTTTGCAAAGAGCACAAGTAGGTGGGATAAATCCCCACTCAATGTTGACCGTCATATTTTAGCATATTTTTTGCAAAGCGCACAACATTGAATGGGGGAGTTGAGGGGAAATGCCATCTCAAATGTTTGAGTAATATTGTACGATTGTAGTTCTTTGAATTTACAATTTTAGAGAAGGATATCCCTCTATATAAGCAGAACTTAACTTTAGTATTTGGTGCAATTAAGCCAGCTTGCATTAGAATGATATTAAAATTGTTTGATGAGTTTTCCTGTTATAAGATACTGATACAAATAATTAACAGCTGAAATTATCACAATGATTTAACAAAATAATCAAATAAAAAAAAAAAACCTACATTAAGTTTCATTCACTTGGTGCTATATAACATGTTTCATACATTTTGTTTTTTACAGAACTTTCATCAGATTTCTTTTGGGGTTGTGATCAGGCTGCTGAGCTTGTCCAAAAGTTAAAGGGTCATGGCTACAATGCTAAAGACATTTCAGTCAAGGAAGCTGAAGGAGTGGCCAAGCTCTACTCTGATGCACAGGTACGTTTCAAAATGCTTGACGGAATTTAAGTTGGTTTTGATCTTTTTGCTGCATGTTTTGTATGAATAGTAGAAAAATGTATGGTCAATAGAAATGTTTTAGGGCAATTCCATGCCAAGTTTCTCACTTGGGCTAAAATCAGAAATACAGTGTATAAAGGTGTTGCAGCTGACATCACAAGGTCACATGATTTTGTTTACATCACCATTTTGTCTGGAACAACCACTGTTATTTGGTGTGTACTTAATTAGACTTACAGACGTTTGCATGTTGTTATATAAGATTATTTTTGTAAGATAATCATACTGAAATCTTGCTGTGCCATTAGTTGCTCTAAAAGATGTGTGCGGAGGAATAAAAAGACATTTTCTCGATTTCCATCTGATCCTGATTGACGTTTAAAGTGGGTGTCTGCTGTAAGACGCGACAGCTTCAACCTACAGTTCACACTAGGATTTGCAGCGAGCACTTTATAATAGGTATGTAGGCTTTGTCTGAGTATAAAGAACAATCACTTGGTATTAACGTTAAAGTTACTCTATATATACCCTGTGCAAATATAAAACTTAAGAAAAATATTAAGTAAAATCGGAAGCAAACAAAAAATTGCAATTAGTAAAATTCGCTGAACTGGTACTGGTAGATTAGCATGTAGTATGTTTGTTGTACGTGTGATGTGAATGAGCTGTGTGAAGACACGTGAAATGCAACAACGCCGCTGCCATGCAAAATGGAGTTTAGTTGAGTTAGAGTCACGTGATGAAATCCCTCTATTTATCTCAAAATTGTATTAAAACTAGGTCTAATATGTCTAAATTTTTATAAAAACATGAAAAATTATGAAATTTACTTCTTAGAGCAAGGTCAATGACTTTCGTATATAACAATATGTTATATCCGATCACTTACTACTTTAAGGCATATTTTGGTTACATTTTGTGTACAATTAGATTTCAAAACAATTTTTATATCATTAGTACAAGTTATTTCATTAGTTATGCATAATAATTATGCTGCTACAAAGTTTTTTTCTAGATAATGTCCCGGCTGTGACGCTAGCTTGTTCCAGCTGTCACTATAGAGTTATGGGAATAAAATGGAAATCTGTGAGAAGATTAAGATGGTTTCCATACCACATGTACTACAACTTTTTATCTATAGATTTCATCAAGTAGTTTAAAGATAGACCTCCAGGTGAGATAGTAATATATAATTTAAACAAAAGTTTTAAAATCTTGTTTTTTTTGTCCTGGTTGTCACATGACCATTTTTTAGAGATTACTTGTAAATGCAGTGTAGCAGGTTTATGAAAATTTGGTCATAGATAGTACTCATTGATTTTTGACAGTACTCATCGATTTAGGTGCTTACGACATGTTGAGAGCAGCGTGTTTTCCTATCTGTTCTCTCAAACTTTCTATTCTGAATATACTCTACCACACACTTTTCCACCTAAGCTTTTGCACCTTTTTTATTTTCTGGGATTTTCTCTTTGTGGATGGATGACTGCTTTTGGTGAGATTGATCCTTTTTATTTTTTCCCTCTCATTGTGTCCAGGCCTACAGCCCTTTGCGGTACTTGTACAGAGGTTCTCGTAGAGGTTCTCGTATAGTAGTTCAGACCTCTCAGGCACAATTTGACCTTCGTTGTCGTGGTGCCCTTAAGACCTCATCAAACAAACAAACAGTATAGTAGTTCCGCAACTTTTTTTCTAGTTGCCTTGAGTTTCTCAGCCCTTGGTATTTTTTTTCAATATGACCAAAAACTTCTGCCTTGACCTTGACTCTCTATCCCTTCCCCATGACGCACCTGCTGCCTCCATTGACCATTCCTCAGCCCCAGTCCCCAAAATTTTGATAGTTCAGGCCACCAACAAACAAGACAGTTTTAAAAGAGTTTCCCCTTCATTAACAAGGCGCTCCAGGGCCTTGCCGGTACCCTCCTCAAGCTTTCTACCCTCAGATCTGGCGATCTCCTGGTGTACTGCACCAAGGACACTCAAGCCACCACCCTCCTCACCACCAAAACCTTAGCTAATGCTGGTATTGACATAACAGTCACTCCCCACCATTCCCTGAAATCCAGCAAAGGTGTCATCACAACCAGGGACCTGCCTACTTGACCAATGAAGACCTCATTGAGGAACTTGCCAGCAAACACGTCACTGAGGCCTGTCGTCTCATCCTCAAGAGAGACGGTGTTGAAACACCCACCAATACCATCTTCCTGACTTTTTGCCACACCAACTCTCCTCTCTCACATCACTGCCGGCTATCTGAAAATCCCAGTTGCCCCCTACATTCCCAACCCTTTCCGTTGTTATAAGTGCCAAAGGTATGGCCATGAAAAAAACTGCCGCAGCCAAGTGCGCTGTGGCAACTGTGGAGCTTTGGACCATGATAGCACCTCTTGCACCAACACCCCACACTGCACCAATTGTGACAGTAATCATCCAGCCAACCTTCCCTCCTTCTCGAAAGACTGCCCAAGCTGGCTTCAGGAAAAATAGATAACTAAACTGAAAACCCTTAATCCCAGCAAGACTTACCTGGAGGCCAGGAAGCAATTCCTCACTTCCCTCCACACCAAACCTTCCTACTCGAGCACAATCCTCAAACACCAATACCCCCTCCATCTCCCGTCCCTAACACAGCTAAAACTGACTCAAGTGCCCAAACCGACCTCACCTGGCTCTTCTTGCCGAGTCCTAAGCCCATCGCCTTTGCCAACAACCCAACCACACCCATTACACAAACCACCTCCATCACCTCTCTCCACAACATTCCTTTCTTTTCTAAGACACTCCCCGTGTCCTACCCCAACACCTCAAATGCCATCAAACTGGCCAACAAATCAACAAACAGCCCACCATCCAAACCCACATGTATGACACTGAAGAGAACATGGATTGTTCGATTACCGAATATACTTCTCATCCAATTTTCAAAAACAACCGCTCCTAAAGAAACAGGGACAGATCCAAAGAAAAAATAAGCCGACTCAGACACAACAGATCTTCATCCAGATAACCCCCCTCCCCCCACCTCTGCCTCCTTACGGCATACAACAGAAACAATGCAACAGCTCCTTCAACATTCTCCGCCTCTCCAACACAACTTGGGGTGCAGACCCCTCATGCTCTCCTCAAAATCTTAAAGCTCACCATTCATGCCAAGCTCAACTACGGCAATATTGTCTACTGTGCCGCTCACAACTCTTCTTACCTCAACCACATCAACACCATCCAAAATAAAATCCTCCGGTTTTGCCTGGGTGCCTACAGGACCTCCCCCATGACCAGCATTCACATTGAAGTCAACCCCCCTCCCCATGTCCCTTCCTACTAAGGTGTAGAAAGTTTAGCCTTTTCTACGCTTTTAGAGCCCTCACCAATACCCAAAACCCTGTCTTTAACCTCATTAAGTTTACTGATTTCTTCACTCTCTTAGATAGGACTAAAACCCTATTCCCTCCCTTCATACCCGACTTCCACCATCTGGGTATCAACCCCGCCACTCTTGGCCCGCCACTCTTGGCACTTTTTCCTGGCCCACTTTTTCTACCTGGGAAACCCTCCCTTCCATCCACCTGGTCTCTCCACTCATCACAAAAACCAAACCCACCCCAACTTCTTCATCAATCACCACAACCAAATCAAAGACTAACTCTTTAACTACACTTCCATATATAAGGAAGGCGACAAGACAGCTGCTGCTGCTGTCATCAAAGACATCACCCTCAGTAGCAGGCTTCCCAACTTCTCATCCATCTTCTCGGCCGAGGCCAGGCCCATCCTGCTTGCTCTCAACTATATTAAGTACCCCCCGCTCAGGCACTTTGCCATCTTCTCAGACTCCAAGTCTGTCTTTACTTTTTTACTCAACCTTAAGTGGTATAACCCCACATCCACCTGCTCTGTAAACTCCTTCTCACCCCCTCCTCCCCCTTCCCCTGGGGAAAAGTATTCTTTTTTTCTGGATATACAGACATGTTGGCATCCCCGGCAGTGACAGAGCTGATTCAGCCTCTAAGCTTGCCCTCAACCTCCCCCTACCACATTTCCCAAAACCCTTTCTGACATCAAACCGTTTATCACTTC
>JAIGNY010000972.1:497500-527500 GCA_020152595.1 Chiridota heheva | reverse complement strand
TAAGATTACATCAATTTGATATTTACAAAACTATATAATGATAATATCTCACATAACTGATATATGAGGACACCTACAGTACTTAGCAAGAAAAATCTGACAATTGTACACTTGAATAAACAGATCATTTTGTGGGTATAAAGCTTGGAAATGTACATAACTAAAGATAATCCAACTCACCCTTTATCACAAAGTATGAATAACCGGCCAACAAACAAAGTATGAATAACCGGCCAACAAAAAGCATTAATTGAACAAAAGGGTTTCACATCATCGAGAGTATGTTTTTACTCATCAACCATCACATAGAAGAGAGTGAACAAAGGAACTAGGTCAAGATCACCTGGACCTATTTACACCTACGCTATCCGAGCATGGCCATAAAAAGTGCAATAATATTGCCTCAATGAACATAAATAAACCCTTAAACTGCTAAGAATATTTACTTCAAGTTATACCTTACCTTCCATGCTATGAATATGCAATCTGGTCACATGACCTAATTCTAACGCACTTCTAATCGACCCTAAAAAGTACGTACCAGCCCAGCCCTGACCTCCATATAACCTCTACTAACCCTCACTTATTTTCAGCGCGTTGTTTTCACAACATCACTGGAACTGGTCAAATTTTCTTTTATAGATTTAACCTTTTTCTAACAATTTTCTCCCTTGCAGCTTCTACCAAGCAGCTTTTTACACTGCTCTATTTGATCTGGTTCGCCTTTTAAAGTCTTCTGAGGTAAGACAAGGTAGCCATGGGTCCGGGATTTCTTCCGTCCAGCTCGCAGGACTTTCCTGTGTAGCCTACACTAAGGATAGAGTGTTTTTGTCTCCATCCATACAAAGCAGGTGGCTAGTTCAAGAGAGTCCCACTCTCACGGCGGGTGTTTTTAGGCCCTAGAGCATCAAGTGTGCCTGTCTAGTGGACCTCTTGCCCCTGGGTTTAAGTGTTTTTCACCCTCGGTCCCGCCCTTCCACCAGGAGAGCCTAGCGTTATACTATGCATTGTATTAGCATGTTGGGATATCTTAAATACAGCTTCTCGTATGCATTAGGCCAATTTCTTTAATCGATGTTGGTGCATGCGTATTGGGTCGACGTCACTACAGGGTATTCAAGGAGTCGACTTCTTACAGCTTCAAGTAGCTACAGTTGTTACAAGAGAGCCTATATTTTATTTAACGTTACCAAATTTCTCGCAAATTAAGACAAGACTTTAAATTTTTAAGCATGAATTTTGGGGCGTTGGGGAGACCTTGAGGGGGTCTCTGAGACATCCTCTTTACAGGAGATCTAATCTTTTCTTTTTATCTCCACAGACGCCAAATTACTCAGTGGTTTGTGTTTTTGACGCTACCCCTACGCTATTAAAAAATTTACGTTCGGTGCATTTTCTCGGGTTTTTAACAATTTTCCGATAGAAATTTTCTGAAAACATTTTTTGATGTACTAAATTGCTGTGGGTTGCCTCTCTATGTTTGATGAGAGTTGTAAGTACATCCCTGTAGGGCCAAAAGGCGACATAAACCAATTAGTCTCAGAGTTTTTACTTACGCGAGGGCCCCCTTTTCGATAGATAACTGAGTCGTGGAGGCCTATGTTTTGTAGTTTACTTTGTTATTTTTTCCTGATTAACCCCCTGGAGGCCTCTGACTGGATAGATTACTGAGTCAGAAGGGCCATGGATGCGGTCTATCAGACGTAAGTTATCTGAGTCTATATTGATAAGCTAAGTAGCGTCTTAGACGTCACTTAGAATAAACCACTATAAAGAACAGCCCCTCCTCAATAAGATTACTGAGTTGTGGGAGGCGCGTATTTTTAGTGGGTAGACCCTTTGTACACCGCTGTGGTCCACGGTTCTGCGATAGGGACCGGTAGAGCCACGTAAAGGTGGTGCCCAAAGCGGTTATACGTGAATCACAAGTGATTTCACGGGTCTTTTCTGGTCCGTATGGCTCCGGTGATTGGGTCCATACACTTGCACAGCCAGTGTTCATGGCTCCGTACGGATCCGTGACGGCTCCGTACGTGTCCATTGGACGGTTCCATATGGCTCCCGGTGCGTGTTTACGGCTCAGTACAAGTCCATTAGACGGCTCCACGGCCTGTGTTTACGGGTCTATTGGACGGCTCCTTGGCCTATCTTTACGGCTCCGGTGAACGGGTCCGTACGGCTCCAGAGTTTTGTAACGGGATAACGTACACCGTACGATAAACCTGGAAATAGACCCGCTACCTACGAAGCTACGTGGTCAGGCGATAAGTGACAATCTTCGCAAGAAGTATAGCATCACAAGAGCTATTTTCTTCTTGGTCCTGTAGCCATTAGCTACGCAGATCCACGGCCCTGTGAAACGCATTAATAAGATTGTCCGCGTTGAACGTTACAGTTCCGCAATATTTTTCACCTGTATCATGGACACGGAGAACAGGTCCTCAAGTGTGGGTGCGTCACGCACCCAAGGTGTCCAGCGTTGTGTCGCATGTAGAAGCTTCTTTAAACTGTACAGCTCAGGTGAACGGGTCCGTACGTCTCCAAAGTTTTGTAACGGGATAAAGTACACTTTACGATAACCCGGAAATAGATCCGCTAGCTACGAAGCTACGTGGTCAAGGGATAAGTGACAATCTTTACAAGAAGTATAGCATCACAAGAACTATTTTCTTCTTGTGTCTGTAGCCATTATCTACACGGTTCTACGGCCGTGCGAACTGCCTCAGTAAGATTTTCCGCGTTCAACATTACAGTTCCGCAATATTTTTTATCAATACCATGGACACAGAGGACAGGCTCTCAGTGTCGGTGAGTTACGCACCCAAGATGTTCTGTGATGCGTCACGTGTAAACGCTTCTTTTAGTTACGCTCTGTTGATATCCAAAAGAAAAAACCCGTGTACACTGCTGTGGACCACGGTTTTGTAAAGGGACCGGTAGGCCCACAAAGGGCGGTGCCCTAAGCGGTTACATGTAAGTTACAAACTTTTTTACGGCTCGTTGTAGAGCCATTGGATCACTTTCACGGTCCATATGGGTCCAAACAGCTCCAGTAATTGGTTCCGTACGGCCCCACGGTTTGTTTCCATGGCTCCATAAGGGTCCGTGTCACGGTCCTACAGCTCCATACGGGTCATGGGACGGCTCTGTACGGGTCCGTATGGTTTCGTAATTAACGGCTTTTGGTTCCATACAGCTCCGGTGAATGGGTCCGTACGGCTTCATAGTTCTTTAGCGGGGTAATGTACGATGAACCCGAAAATAGACCCTTTAGCTATAAAGCTACATGGTTAGGTGAAAAGTAACAATCTTCACAAGGAGTATATCATACGAGAGCTATTTTCTTCTTGTTACCGTAGCCATTAGGCAGTTCCACGTCCGTTTGAGCTACCCTTAGTAAGATTTCCACGTTGAACGTCAGTTTTGCTAAAAAATTTACCAGTATCATGGACACGGAGGACAGGTCCCAAAATGTCATTACGTTACGCACCTAGGATGCCCCGCGATGCGTTGCGTGTAAGCGCTTCCTCAGGTTACTAAGCTTGGTGGTCGGGTGATAAGAAAACCATCTCCATGAGAGGCATAGCATCATGATAGCTATTTTCTTCGTGTTACGTAGTTCCACGACCATCTAAATTACACTGAATATAATTTTTCGTGCTGGACGTGACGTTCCGCTGAAACTATAAACAGATTAGTGCGGTCTGGGAACCCCGGGAGTACCACAGGTTTACAGGCCCTCTGAACGGCTCCCTGTTGGTCCCTACGGCTCCAAGACATAAGTTCACGAGTCCGGGACACGGCTTTACAGGTCCATACAATTCCGTAGCTACACTCTACAAGCCCTTATGGCTCCGTTGTGCGGCCTCGTACAAGCCCTTACGCTTTCAAAGCTTAGCCTTACACGGCTTCGGTGAACTGGCCGCTACGGCCCCCAGAGGACTTACACGGGATAACGTACAACTTGCGATAAACCCAGATAACACAACTTCGGGATAATGAGACTGATAGCCGTGTGCTACAGAGTTCCACAGTCGTCATTCTTACCAGAACGCGTATAGCGTTCGACGGCAGTCCCCCACACGTAGCCACCGGCTACACTGCCCTGTGGTGAACAGATACAAACGGAGTTAACGGCATACACCAGCAGCTGGTAGTTGTGTAGGGAAGGGGGCGGGACTACTGTCGTACTCAGTACATGTCTCGGTAAAAATATCGGCTGTGGAACTCTGTAGCTCCTGGCTACTAGTCGCTTACCACGCAGTTGGTAAGCGACCAGGAGCTACAAAGTTCCGTGGGTGATATTCTTACCAGGACACTTACTGAGTACGACAGTAGTCCCCCTCTTTCTTCCCTACGCAGCTACCAGCTTCGTAGCTCCGTAGTGAAGCAAACAGAGTTAACAGCTCATATAGCTTGTGTAGCACGTTAACTCCTCCGTATCCCATACGGCTCCAGTATAATTTTAGCTATTCCAACGCGTACCGAGTACGGCGTTAGTCCCCCCTCCATGTAGCCACGAGCTTCTCAGCTCTGTGGTTAAGGGTGTTTAATGGAATTAATGGCACGTATAGTATACACAGGACGTCAACTCTTTCGTGATTTCTACCCCAGTGCTTGGGTTTACGACTCATACAGTTTACATAGTACGTTATACCCCCTGTCAAAATTAACTCCATGAAGGATTCTTTTCTTGACATAGGTGGCCTTTTGATAGACAATTTCACGATTGGGGTAGCATTAAAAGCAACGACATGTATTCATACTATACTGTAACACCTTCATAAAGCAGTTCAACATGGCTTACGGCTTCACGGCCTGTACAGACATACAGTATTAGTTTTCTCCACATCCGTAGCCTTAGGCTCCGCAGTTCCAAGGTTGTAACTATACGTTGTGCGTTAACACCTTTTCCAATCAGCTTCATAGACAAATTTCGTGCTTGATAGGAGTGGTTTAAAGCTACACGGTTCTACAACTGCTACAGTCTTTAGACACTGCTTCGGAGCTGTAGACAATGACTTATGGCTCCGCAGTCTTACGACCCAAAACCATCTTGCAGCTATCATAGCCTTACACGGTTAGCAGCCCAGTTTGTATACATTTTATATTAACGGCCTGCATTTTAATTCGCTAACCATTGGTTTAGATCAGTAAAGTTTAAAGAAACCTTGCTCAGGGTCAGCAGTCTTATCTGCCACGTTGCTCCACAGCTCTGCTGTTGTACGAGTTTTTCTTACAGAGTTAAAGGCCTGTAAAGTGTACAACGTACGTTAACCCTAAGTTAGAATTAACTTATCAGTGCTATCAGCCTGAATGACTCTTCCCGTTCAATGGCACTTCACCCTAGGCATTTCGCCGACGTTCGGCATTTCGCTCATTTTTCTTCACAACGGAGCAGGTCCTGGAGTAGGGACAGAGAAAGAAGCTGGAGGCTCTAATGGGAAGAATCTTAGTTCCATCCATGGGAGGATGTTTCATTCCTTCATGGACCTCTTTACATCTAGGCTTCCATCTTAGATCACACAGGCCATGAAGGAGAGGCTGTTGCCTCCCACACACCACCGGCCATCAGCGACCGATACATATTTTCGACACCCCCAGACTTGAGGAGTCATGTAGAGGACGGTGTTGAAGTCTATCCTCGGGCTGAAGATGGTCTCATTCAGTACCTTCGCTTTACTTGTTTAGTCGGTGGCCACCCCCGTTTGGTGATGGTGTGGACGCTCCCACCTGTTGTGAGGAACGAAGTTTCCACCCGTCAGACTTTCATCGTCAGTGCTGACGGATGCGCCTTGGTCGAGATAAAGGCACATACCATGTGACCCCATACTCCAGAAACTTGGACAGGTACTTGGCTTATTTCACAGTCAGTATGATAAGCATTTTTCACTTTTACTGCTAGTGCTGAGCAAGGCAGTTCAGATTTGCGCTGACTTTACACCTCTGTTGTGGTTTCTTTTCGAAAAGAGAGGAACGGACTCCTAAGAGTTTCTGGAATCCTTCCTCTTGTCTCGGCGCAGGACGAACTATGCCAGCCTTAAGGCCGCTCACGTCAGACTACGAGAACATGATCACAATCGTCTCGCTTTGGTGGAACCCCCACAGGATGGGTGTGCTTCCCATAGGTGACCAGAGCGATCAGGACCTTATTCGGTCTCCCGGACGTAGGTCTGTCCGCATCCATGGACGATCGTAAGCTATCGATTCTTTGCGTCCTATCTCCTATCCTGCAGGTTTCGGGGTCGACATATTTACTTTTCAAAGGAACTCACTATGTGAGTTACATTTTCCGCCTTTCACGTTAGTAAACCGAGTATGCTAAGCAAGGTGACGTACGATCGATAGCACCCACTTGGCCTGGCCAACTGCCTCTTCTCAGCTGCTTAAGACCTCGCAGGCTTCCTGTACGAGCCTCGGGTGAGGGACGACTTTTATCTCTTTCCCGTGCTCCGGCAAAGTGGATCACAGTCCCAGAGTACTTTGTTTGACTGTGTGGCCTCTGTACGCCGATTTTTGGCATAGCAAGGCCTTTCTGAGGAGTTTTTCACCCCCCTCCTCGTTTTGGATGAGGCTCTCTTTCAGACTTGGTTCAGTCACGGGCTGTATGATAGCTTGCAGCCATCCACTGAGGTTTTCCAGTGGGGTCGACGGACATTGATTTGCTCCCACTGGGAAGATACACGGAGATCTCATTTACTGTTTCACGAGACATTTTCCACCGATGGATTGTCCAGAAGCAATTTCTTAAAGTAGTCGACACTCCTCATGGAATAGCCGGGGTATGCACTCAGGTTCAAGGCATAGCCCCTTTCACAGGAATTCTCGTGCTGCCGTTTGGGAAAACGCATTTCGAGGTTTTTTTTCTTTGTTTTTTGCCTGACTTTTCGAAGTTGTGTTACCCTGCTAACTTTAGCTCTTATGCAGTTACACACTAACGAATTTTTCCCCAGTCTGCAAAGTCTTCAATTCGTTTAAGCTAGTACACGCTTCGTTCCCAATTGTATTTTACTAGCCGCTTCTATCTCGTGGATAAATCTGGTGCGTTTTGTGGCATTATTGTAGACACGACTACGATATTCATATCGTGTCCAAACGCTTTTCTGGTTGGCATGTTTTCCGAGTTTCTAACTCAGGTTCATGCGACGCTTGCCTCACTTACCATAATGATTAGTGCCTTGTTTGGTTTGACTGTAACTAGAAGTGGTTTACTATGTTTTAGTACTTCCCACTCTTAGGTCTTTCATCCTTAAGAGGAGAAGGAATTTCTTCCTTTAAGCAGGATAAGATCAGTGAGAGTTTCAGTACCAGCCTTTAGAAAATTGTGCCATGACCTGAACTCACTTCCTTCCTATCCTCGGTTGCAATCTGATTGCATATTTATAGCATGGAAGGTAAGGTGTAACTTGAAGTAAATTTACCCCGCTAAGTGTAGCGTGGAAATTTACAAGAGTTATACTTATTTTCCATGCATCCCGGCCCGCCTCCCATCTCGTTCAGGCCTCAGTAAAATCTTAAGTGAGGGTTAGTAAAGGTTATATTGAGGTCAGGGCTGGGCTGGTAAGTACGTTTTTAAGGTCGATTAGAAGTACATTAGAATCAGGTCATGTGACCAGATTGAATATTTATAGCATGGAAGGTATCACTCACGTTAATATCCCCGCTACGCTTTGCGGGGTAAATTCATGACATGTTACGGAGAATATTACAAAATGGAGATACAGCTTAATTTAGAATCAAAAGAAGAATAGCAAAATAATTGTAACAGTGACTTTGCGTGGTACTTCATTAATTAAGACTCAGATGTGCACTATTATTACGAGATACCAATCTCATGACTCAAAAGGGATAGAAGAACCTATGTTTATAGCATCGATACTTTAAAAATGCGAACAGCAACATAAGCAAAAATCCACTTCACTTCAAAGATTTAATTAAAAACCAGTGAAATTTCAATTTAGATAGGATTCTGTCATTCTGAAAATAATATACATCAAATTCATAATCAAAATTGATAAATTCTACACCTGTTTCACAACTGTCCCCATGTGTAATAATCAGAAATGATCTCCATTTGTACCTAACCATCAAATCATAACACGTCTTCCATGTGTGAATGTTAGAAGAGACCAAATTTTCTTGTTAGCTGACCAAATTTTTGTGTGTAAAACGTAGCTGTTTCATGTGGGTAATAGTGTGGAAAAGGCTGTCAATAGTAGCGTAAGTAGCATATTGTGTAGAATCTAAAAGTTTCAGAGAATGCAATTTTGTGTGTCTCTGGAAGAGTAGTTTGTATGTTTGAAGTCTGTACATAGAGCGTGGTACATATGTATTTGTAATTTATTTTGATCCCAAGTCAATGGGCTGAATTGTTTCAGAAAGGTGTTTAGGATTCTTTTCATATTTCTGTTCATGGAGATTTTGATTTGTACAGTCATATCGCTTTTTAGTGCAATGTTTATTTATGACAGATTTGAACAAAATTGGGTGGTTTCTCAGACAATGATAATTTACCCTTGTCATTAGATTTTACTTTGCACTGTTCTAAAAGACCCCTTTATTTAAAATTATTATCGGGCAATATACTTTCATGTGGCCAATATTTTTGGAGAGGAAAAATTAATTACAAAATGCCTCAAAATGTTTGAGATACAGCAAATTCTCAGTAAAATGAACCCTGAATTCCATGCATTGCAGGTCAAGTGTTCATGGATACCTCAAAAGGGGACAAAAACAGTTCAGAGACATTTGTCCTGTCCCCTTGATAGAACAAAATATATTGCAATGAATTCTCAGTAAAATGTACACTAAACTACATGTACCTCAACATAATTTAGGGTAAAAACTAATTGGGATACCCTAAAGGGCACAAAAGTGACAAATAGCAGATTGAGATAGCAAGGGGGAATTGGTAGTTTTGCCATTAATATACCTCTGTTACCTCACTGGTCACTTTCTGGGCAATACAATGATTAATTTAACAAGCAATTTAATAAGAGTGCAATAGCGAGTCAGGAGGCTATTTAATATGAGTGCATTACTTCATTTGGTAATCTATATGATGTTGGACTTACGGCACTGTCGGATATTTGAAGTTGATTATAGTCATCAAAACCATGGGAAAAATCTTGGGATATGTACTTGAATTGTTTTGCATTTTATATTTTTGTTTGTGATTTAAAATGTAATATGGTTTTCAGTTTATGGGTAACTCTAACAAGTTTTCAGTATATTCTGATAGGTGGTGAAACTATCTTCATGTCACACTTGAATAATCAAAATCATCCAGCTATTGACCTTTTTCTTCACCGATTTCATTTCACATTTCCTTGGTCATTTTGTTTGGACTGCAATATTGCTCTAACAATTTGATGTTGACTCTATGGTAGAGTGTCCGCCTTTCGACCGAGGGACCCCGCTTCAATCCTGGGTCAGGTCATACCAGAAACTTTTAAGAATGGGACCTGTTGCTTTTTCTGAAGCTCGGCATTAATAGGACACAGAAGGGTAAGAATGTGGTGGTGACATGTCATATTGCAACATTATTGGCTGCACCGGGTAAAGCCCTGCTTAGCATAGTCCTCAGGACTTTAGCACAGCCTTGGTTTGTATGGACAGTTGGGTTCTTTGTATAGTGCTTAGAGGAGAACAGATAGCTCAGTTGGCAGAGCACACGACTTGGAAGTCCCAGGTTTGAGACCTGGTCTAGGTCTAACTCATTTTACTACAGCTATGCAGACAGATACGTTAAACATCAAAGCAGAAGCATTTCATCTGCAGATCCTACTCCTCATTCATCCATGGGGAGAAGTGGCAATGGTGAATGGTGCACACCATCCTTCGGAGGGGACGTTAAGCCGTCAGTCCTGATGGTAGGACAGTAACATCCTACCTGGTTCTCTGAACGCTATTCGAAAAGAGAAGCATGATAACACAGTGTTCATTCACTTCCCGTCTCGGTCCAGTCATGTTTAGGGTGCCATCTTTAGCTGCAGGCTGAAGGATTGACTGACACGCAATGAGACAATGTAGAGTTGTGATATTCCGGGTGATAAGAAACCGATATAGGAGGCATATGTGCCTTGGAATGTGTGATATAAGCAAGTCGCATTTGATTTGTTTGCTGTTTAACAAACAGTAAGCAATACACATTCACTAATTGATATTATGATCTAATGGTAATGTTGCTTATGAAGTTTCTTGTGTGTAATTTGCACTCCATTAAGTACCAAGCTGTGAAGGATATTGATTGAAGTTGAGAGGGGTTATGATGAAGCATTTTGTACATTAATTCATTTATTGGTGACGTGCATGTGAATGACAGTTCTCCTTGTCTTATTTTAAATGCTAAGATCATCTCAAACTTTTAAAACTTTGTTTCAAGTACTCAAAAACAACAATGAAATACAAATTTCACTGATTGAATGGAACACAGTGAATACATTTGATCTAGTCATTTAAGTTGATAAAACCTTGGTGTTATGTTTAATGTGGTGCAAATCAAGTTAGTAACGTAACCAAATCATTCCATTCTTGTCATGAATGTAAATTTGTTCCTTTTTTGTTTTGATATTTTTAAGTTGTAAATTCTGCAGTGAACATTTCTGTCACTGACATTTTTCGTAGAGGATGTTAAGTCTTAGACGTGTTCTGATGTAGTTCAAAATGATGTATATATCGGCTCACAGAAGATAATGTATCTCTATTTGTATGGTACTGGAAACTAGCTCTCTTCTGAGCAAAAATTATCTGGGGGTGTGGTTTCTTGTGGAGTGAAATCCACAATGGGCCTAAATATGGTCCCAAGTTGGTTTTAAAAAGCGTTCATCATGGGAAACCGAGATTTGTGAAATGTTTGATGAAAAATCTATTAGTGCACTAAGCTATTTGATTTCATTTATTGGTAAGCATGTGACGCATAAAGCGTTCGCAATAGCAGGATGCAATGGTGGGATGCAGTGGCGGGATGCAATGGCGGGATGCTATGGCGGGATGCAATGGCGGGATGCAATGGCGGGATGCAATGGCGGGATGCAATGGCGGGATGCAATGGCGATTGCGAAAATGCGTTCGTAATGGCAATTTTGTCTGTGGGGCCATCCACAGTTTTGCTTGAGGATTCCTCGGTAATGGTATAAGTTTTTTGAGAATTCCTCAGAAAATGTTAAAGTTTCCTCAGAGTTTCTCAGAAAAGTTAAAATGTTTTTTCAGATATCCTTATATAAGGCTGGACTTTCCTTACTAAATGTTAAAGTTTTTCAGAGACTATTAAGACAGGTTCAAGAATAGTTTCCTGCTAAAGTCTACAAAACATTTGATATTTCCTGCGAAGATAACTGTAAGATGATATATTTTTCCAAAGTTCTTTAGAGATCATCAAGTGTCATAACACTGGAAATTTAAAAACCTTTAAACTTCTTCAAAATATTTGTGCACCAACAGCTGTATCAGGCATGATTATTAAACTCCGACTTTATAATTGTGCTGATTTGCATAAAGTTGCTACAGTATATGAACTGACAAGACTTTTTTACTTAGTATGCTCAGTCAGGTGGTGTGACAGGATGTGACTGCATATGGACATTGGGAGGGATGTCATATGGGACATGGATGGGGGCCATGCAGGATATAGGATAGAATATATACCATGTAGTATGCACCAAGGCATGAATATTTGACTCTGCCTTTTTTTTCTTATTCAACAAGCCATTTGCATATAAGTTATTATATGGACTGACAGATTTTCATACATAATGTGCTCAATCAGAGACTGTGATAGCTAGGACGAGATTTCTTATGAAGCCTATGCCATGTGGGACATGGGGTGGGATGCCATGTGGAACAGGGTAGGATGCCATGTGGGATATATGATGGAATGCCATGTGGTACATAAGTTGGAATGCTATGGGATGGGATGTCATCTGGGACATGGGATGTCATGTGGGACATGGGGTGGGATGCCACGAGTAACACAGAGTGTGACATAGGTTGGGATGCCACGAGTAACACAGAGTGTGACATAGGTTGGGATGCCATGTGTGACATAGGGTAGGAGGCTATGTGTAACATAGGGTAGGAGGCTATGTGTAACATAGGGTAGGAGGCTATGTGGGACATAGGGTAGGAGGCCATGGGATGTGATGCTATGTGGGACATAAAGTAGGGTGGGAACATGTGGAACATATGGTGGGATCCAATGTGGGACATAAGGTGGGTTACCATGAGGGACATTAGGTGGGAAGCCACTGATGTGGGAATATAAGGCAGAATGACATGGGGGACATAGGGAGGGATGCTATTTGGGACACAGGAAGGGATGCCATGTGGGACATTGTGGGATTAATGTGGGACATATGGTTGGATTAATGTGGGACATAGGATGGGATCCATGTGGGTCATAGGGTGGGATGCCATGTGTGACATGGTGGAATGCCATGTGGGACATATGGTGGAATGCCATGTGGGACGTACTGTATGGTGGAATGCGATGTGAGAGATATGGTAGAATGCCATGTGGGACAAGGGATGGGATGTCATGTGGGACATGGGGTGGGATGTCATGTGGGACATGGGGTGGGATGCCATTTGGGACATGGGATGGGATCCATGTGGGACATAGGGTGGGATGCCATGTGGGTCATAGGATGGGATGCCATGTGGGACATATGGTGGAATGCCATGTAGGAGATATGGTGGAATGCCATGTGGGACAAGGGATGGGATAGGATGTGGGACATTGGGTGGAATGCCATGTGGGACATGGGATGCCTTGTGGAACTCAGTATGAGATGGCAATTTTTATAATTGGCCAGGTCATATATGGGTGTCAATTTGCTGACAACATGCTGGTATTTACCATTCTAGTTTATTTGAAAATTCAGGGACCTTCTGCAATATGCTCAGAAATAGACTGGCTAGAACTCGTAATTGTATGTAATTGTACTGAATTGTATGGTAATGTGAAAACTCTGGGGAGTATATCTTACAAAAAGAAGGTGGTTAGTTTTGTTTCAGTCTTTTAACATATTAATTTCATGAGGGGATGTCTGAACAATTTGCTACATTTTTGGCAGAAATATGAATTATGACTAGTATTTTCTGTAAGAGAAATTTTATGAAATATTTTTTTTTTTTTAAATCTCAACATTTGACCAATTAAGGGAAATGTTGGTGGATTGATCTACTTGGTTATCCCTAAAGCCATGCCCTGGTTTATATGCAAATCAGATAGCATGACATATTTTAGTTTCAATCTTTCATCCTAGCACAGAAGTGAATTTGGTTTGTGATAGTTATGTTCAGTCACCAAATTTTGTGACAAAAAAGCTGAAAAGCTATTGATGTCATTATTCTGTGACTTACGAAAAATAAAATAAATTTTTCAGTGGTATCTTTGACAAATGTTTTGTAGATTACAGTAATAATGGTTAAAAAGCACTGTTATACACTACAATATTTTATACGTTGTACATAAATTTCAGTCCTAATCTTGTGTATTTTATAGTTTTAAAAGGTTTTCTTTTTTTGCCGCCAATGATACTTTCATTATTTTATGAGGCTTTTTTGTGTTCTGGTTTTTCACCTTGAAACCATAGTAGTACCTTGATAATTATACTTTAAATTTGATTTATGATTTATTCAATCGATTATAAACCAAAAATTCATTTTGGATGCACTAAATTATGCACCTTTGCTTTTTGTATGTTAGTAATCTCTCAAGGTTGTGCAATTTTTGTATAGAATTCTGAAATGAATATTGATGCAGTGAAATTAATGCAAAAGACCCCTAATTTTGTTTAGGGCTTATTTGAAATTACTTAACACACTTGAAAGTTGTATTATTCATTCTCGAAAATGTAAGCTTTTATAACGAATGTTGGTGAGAACAAACGTGTACAAAGTTTTGATATCTTAAAGGAGTTGACAGCTGGAAAGTGAGAGCGTTAGTTTTTGCCAGTTTATATATATTTCAACCAATAGAAATCACATCACATGGTCTGTTTTGACTGTTGTTGGATACAGAAATGTTCACCCATCACGCACATGTGAACAAATTCAAAAGTTGATGAGAAAACCGCCAGCTTTTTTTTCAGTTGTGCAAATAAACAGCATTAATTAGTAACGCACTCAAAGAAAAGCTTATAGAAATGAAGCTGATATTTGCTACATTCTTCAATATGTACAAAACTCTGGGATTAATCAGCTTAAGTGAGGTGAATTGGGCATTGAAGGAATTTGTTAAATCTGCTGCAATGTTTATTTATTGTGAATCCACCCCCTTTATTTCAGAGTTCTTTCGAAGTATCCATTTAAAAGAATTTGTAGTTGTTTCCCACCGATACCGATTCCCAGCCATTGTTTGTCAGCCTGTTTCATGTTTGAGAATAAATTTATATATTGATACCATGAATTTCAATTGATGTGTTCATTTTTGTTTTCATTACTGTAGCAGTGGCACCAGATAAGAGAGTGCAGGGGAGCATGGCCCACACTTTTCATGGTGTTCAGTTTTGCTCCCTCTCCCTCTTTTTTCCAATCAAACACAATGTACACTCAAGCATTATATAACAGATAAATATGTACATGATTACCTTTAAAAATCTCCTGAATAGTGTATCCCACCCACTCTCGTGTATCCCACCCACCCTTGTGTATCCCACCCACTCTCGTGTATCCTACCCACTCTCGTGTATCCCACCCACCCTCGTGTATCCCACCCACCCTCGTGTATCCCACCCACTCTCGTGTATCCTACCCACTCTCGTGTACCCTACCCACTCTCGTGTATCCCACCCACTCTCGTGTATCCTACCCACTCTCGTGTATCCCACCCACTCTCGTGTATCCCACCCACTCTTGTGTATCCCACCCACTCTCGTGTATCCTACCCACTCTCGTGTATCCCACCCACTCTCTCATCTCCCCACTTTTGACAATTTTCTGGTGCTGGTGTCTTGTAGGTTTAGGAAATGGATATGCATTTGTCATATGAAATTGCACTTGTTGGGAGTTTCAATATGATTTTGGGCAGAATATTCTTTTAAATGAATTGAAAATTTCTATTACCTCACAAACCTTAATAACTGAGCACAAATTACACACAAGAACCAAAGCACACAAATATTTAATAAGCATTAAAACCCCCATCATGGTCAGATGTACGTTTCCTTTCAACAAACATTTATTTTGTTTTTATGACAGACAAATTTCTTGATATTACGTCTTAAGATTAGTTCTCTTATGTACAAAAACTGCAAATGTAGATAATATAGAACAACTGAACAAAATAGTACATGTACACTTGCATAGAAATTTGCTCATGAAAGATAATTATTTCAATTGAATTGAGTTAGTACACTTTATCATAATAATATATAGAAAAATATCACGTTAGTTGCACCTTTGAAACATTTCAGAACATATCTTAAATGTATCAATCATGATTGCATTGATATAGTTTATCAAGAACACTCCCATATAAAGCCTGAATTTAACTCCCTGGTCCTGGCAGTGGTTTGCAAGTAGGCAATGTGTGTCTGTAATCAAAGAGTCGATGATAGTAACCCCTTGAGTGTGAATGTAGTTTGTGTTGTGTTTACAATCAAAAGGGTTAAAAGTATTAACCCCTCGGTTGTAAAGACAGTTTCTGCTGTGTCCACAGTCATATGGTTGATATATTAACCCTTTAACAAAACCTGAAGACTAGCATTCAACATTTTTTATATGTATGTTTACACAAAGCTCCAGAACTAATGTGTTAACAAAGATGCCAAGCTATTGTTTTAATAAAACCACCACCCTAATATTTTAACGAGTCTCACCAATGTTTTAACACAACTCCCAAGATTACCGCTTAACAAACTCCCAAACTCCAAACAAACAAAAAATGGTAATTTTTGGGCAGCAGCAGCGTTTTCGGGTAGAAGGGTGAATTGATAAAAAATAAAACAAGTTTAGTCTGATACTTTTCTTTTGTTGTTCAAGGCAAAATTTCTACCAAAATGCTGATTATTGATATTAAATTTTTCAACAAAATCCAACAATTATGCAATTTAACCCATCCCAACAATTGGGCAATTGCTCTATTTTTCGGGCAAAAGTTGTCTTGCCCCCCATATAAGCACATGCCCTGGGTGCAGAATGGTAAGCAGGTGATTCTCTGTGCTACCTGTTCATTTTTTATAAAGTCTTATACAATGATGTACTCAAGAGGGGGGCATCTTGCACCTGGTGAAATTCTGTAAGTAAAATGTAAGCGGGATATACTAGTATGCAATATTATATTAATAGTCGGGCAAGAAACTATACAAAATGAATATATAAAGTTAAATATAGCCCAAGGTCCCAAATTTGGTGATGACCTTGTAAAGTAACACCCAATTAGGTGATTGTTCCCTGCAATATGATGGAAGGTAAGATTTTTCTCTCTAATATATATATTAGTTTGTTATTTTGATCCAATTGAAAGTAATTGCAGTGGAATATTCTCTTTTCATACCCATGTTCCTGACAGTGGTGTAGTGGATCTTGCTTTACTGGAGGAAATGGCATTTTTATTAAATATTAATAATAATAATTGAATTAATGGATAAATGAATGAATTATTAATTAATTAATTAATAAAATAAATTAATAAATAATTCCCAATAAGAGTAAAACCTTAGGCAAATAACTCTTACATTGGCATGCACAGTTTAGAAAATTGGTTAAAATGAGTTTTTTTAATCTAAGGGCGCAGCGAAGTAGTCCTGGTAGAGGTACAGGGGGTGAAGCCTGCGGAAGCCATGCATTTCACATGATTTTTATTGCAGAATGTTGCTTAATATTGTGTCAAATCCAGGGTCAAAGCCTTTCGTTTCTTGTAATTTTGTTTGCATAAAATTGCTTTAAAAAGCATCAAATCCAGGGACAAAGCTCCTGGAAGGCAGTGAAAACCCTGAATTTCTCGTGATTTTAAGAGCAAAAACTGCCTAATATTGTGTCAACTTTAAGATTGATGCCCTGTTAAGGGCCTGGGGGGAGAAGTCCCCAAAGTCCTGCGTTTCTTGTGATTTTGATAACAGAAAATTGCTTCAACTTTTGTCAAATCCAAGACTTCGGAAGTCCTGCGCTTTTGGTGATTTTGGTAGCAAGTAATTGCTTGAAATTGTGTCAAATCTAGAGGCCCAGAGGCGAAGACCATGAAAGCCTATATGTTTTTCAGAGCAGAATATTGCTTAAAACTGTGTCAAATCTAGGGGTGAAGCCCCAGGAGCCTTGTGCTTCTCGTGATTTTATTCAAAATTGTGTCAAATCTAGGAATGCTTCGGGTGAAGAAAAGACCATGAAGCCCTGGTAGGGACCCAGGGACTTCGCCCCGGAAGCTATACATTTCTCGTGACTTTGATAACAGAAAATTGCTTTTAAATGTGTTAAATCCATGGGGTGAATCCCTGAAGGTATACATGGGACCAGGGGCGAAGCCTAGAAGCCTAATATGTTTCTCGCAATTTGGATGGCAGAAAGAGTTTTAAAAATTGTGTCAAATCTAGGGGGAAATCTCCTCAGAAACCCTGCATTTCTCATGATTTTGATATCTGGTTTTGATAGCAGAAAATGGCTTAATATTGTGTCAAATCCAGGGTCAACGTCCTAGTAGACGTCCAGGGAACAAAACCCCCCCAAATTTTTTATTTTTTTGGCATGATTTTAATTGCAGAAAATCGTGTAAAATCCACACTAAAGTTAATTAAAAGGAATATACATGGAATGCGTGCTTATATAGGATTCCATCTATGTAAGAATAAAGTTTTATGAAAAAAACATTTACATTTGTTTTGTAGATCGTACAAATTGCAGAAGTTGAGAATAAAAAGTATATAAAAATGTATTCTCAGGACAATTTTTGCACCCTCTCTGAGAGCTTCACATAGGGGCAGTTTTTCCCTGGCCCCCTGCTACCACACCACTGGTCCCTGACCCCATGCTTCTGCTGCACTTACTCCAGCTCATCCACAGTCCACTCCAGCTCATTCACAGTCGTGTGAAAGTGTGCATCTTACAGCTTGTTACTAACAACTTTTAGTACTCTCAACAATCACTCCTAAATTGGTCATCTCCTTTAATTTGCAGAGTTTCGTTTTATTTGAGGGGTCTTGCCGGAGTGACTGCTTCGCCTAACACCTGAATTAATGACAGCCTGTCGTAGTCTCCGGCCCTTTGGTGAAAGTGTGTCGTCTTGTCCCTTTTTTCTGCTCTTTGCAGATTTTGGAGCTGGGTTTAATTTTTCTGTGAGAAAAGAGAGAAAAGTATGAACATGTGCATGTGGATCCTGCAACCCAGCGTGCATTAAAGGATTCGTTCAGAATCCTGCAGGCCCAGCGTGCATTAAAGGATTCGTTCAGGATCCTGCAGGCCCAGCATGCATTAAAGGATTCGTTCAGGATCCTGCAGGCCCAGCGTGCATTAAAGGATTCGTTCAGGGGTCAAGCAAGTCTATCTTATATGAAAGATGACTTCAAAAAAAAAATAGTAAAGAAAGCATTTAAAAATCTTATTCCGTTAAGTAGATATCTAAGTTTGAATTTTGGTATATGGTATTTGTGTAGTAACGACTAAGATCAGACTAGTTTTAATGTAACAGCCTTAGATTCCTCAAGGTTTTTATTTGTTCTATCATACTTTGTCGTGCGATTTTGTGGCTTAAAAACCACGGAATATGTCAAAGAAGTAAAAAAACTTAATCTAGGAATGGTATTTATGATATATCACCTGAATAAAGTTTGATGAAAAAGACAAATTTTAAAAAACTTTCTATAAAATATATTAACAATTGTTGAAAATGTAAGGATAAAGACGCCAATTACTCCAGTAAGACAGAGCTTTAAACTTTAATATCTCCTTAAGTGAAAAAGATTTTTGAATGCTTTCTTCACCATTGTGTTTCTTTTGAAGTCCTCTTTCATACAAGAAGGGCATGCTTGACCACTGAACTAATCCTTTAATTGGGTGATCGGGCACTGATACCCTCCTAAAGCCGCAAAGAAAAAGATAAATCAGGACTGATCATTTGGAATGAAACTGATGTGCAAAATATAACAAAATATCTGTTAAGATAATGCAATGAAAGTCTTGCTTTTGTTTAAACAAAAAAGCTATCAGTAAAAATAAGATATATGTTGTAATTAGAATCCCCATCAAATGGTGTCCACCAACTTAAACGATTACAGAGTAGTGAAGGGGCATATGTCAATACATTAGAAGAATTCGAATTGGTGGATAATAACTTCTTCGCTCCAATACTTTCCTCGATTTTTGTAATTGCTCTCAATTAGCAGATTAGAATATTTCTTAGATACCACTATACAAGGTGGCACCTGCTCATCTTTTCACGCTTTGACTCATATCGCACTTTAAATCACGCTGTGCAAGATAATGGAACGAGTAGTGACTAGTGAACCTATACAATCTTCGTCTACGAAAAAAAAAAACTGCTAATATCCTTTTATTGAAAGGTGCAGGCTAGTAACGAAAGTACTTAGACATGTTTAAGCATCGATATGGCCCGGCGAAGATGGCCCAACTAATCTGCTCATCTTTTTACGCTTTTACTCGTATCGAACTTTAAATCACGTTGTGCAAGATAATGGAACGAATAGTGACTTAGTGAACCTATACAATCTTCGTCTACGAAAAAAGAAAACTGCTAAGATCCTTTTACTGTAAGGTACAGGCTAGTAACCAAAGTACGTAGACATGTTTAAGCATCGATATGGCGAAAATGGCTAAACTAATCGGATCTAACGCTTTACAAAGCTTGGAGTTGTTTAAATGCTGCAAATTGTCTAGGTTTGTAAGAGACACCGTCAGCATTTTGGGGACACACCCTCTCCTCAATCTAAATTAGGCATTTCAAGGCATAAATGCTCAAAATGCTTTGGGCTTGACTATCAAAAAAAAAAAAAAAAAACTGTGTAAAACAACTATTAGACCACCTGTCACTGGACGCAAGACTTCAGTGCTTGACCACAAAGGTTTTAGTGTATACCTTTTTTATTTCAATTTGAAGTCACACTAACCTAAAAATTCTTTGTTATTTTCCATTCCTTCCAGCATTGGTGTGTAGATGAATCGTTGTTCCTCTCCATAGTCCTCCTCTGCAACAAATTAAAACAATTTACAAGATTTAAACTAATTACCTCATTTTCTCTGGCGGCAAAACGGGACTGATAAACAGCTGCGTGGCCAGGGTAAAAAAGTGTGTGTGTGTGAGAGTGGGGTTGTATGTGGGGTTGTAAGTGGGCGGGGAGGGTTATGTGTGGGGGTTGTGTGTGGGGGGGGTATGTGTGGGGGTGGTGTGTGGGCGGGGGTAACAACGTGGGGGTAATTAAAGTAGGGGTACAATTTAAGAGGGGAAATTTGCATACCTTTTAGTGTCCTGACAATCACGGCAGATGCATTTAATGAGAAGGGTTAGCATTACCATGTACTGTTTACATGGCATTACTTAAGCAAACTTTAAGCAATAATATAGACAAAATCATAAAATAAGAATATGAAAGACACTTTTTTAGAAAAGTGGTGGATACTACCCCCTCATACCCATAATTATGCACTGTTCATTAATATCTCAGAATTTGAACTAATCTTGGTCCCTGACATAGACTGCTGAAGACGAACATGACGGAATACGGAAACATTTTTTCTCGTTGTCAATGTTGTTCATTATATTAAAAACTTCATGTTTTTTTAGTTGTGTATTCATTTGTATGTTAGAAGGACCCTGTGAAAGTCTAGTCTTGAGGATTAAAAGGTCACAATCATGTGTGTTTGGACTGTTGCAGGGAGGATCCAAATTTAGGGAGCCCAACACTCTACGCCTTGAAGGAGGAGGAACGTGAAAATATTTGTGTATTTTAAAAGCAATGTGCATGACATGAACATGAAAGTAATTGTAGGTGGAAGCCAACGTATCTTTAATGAACATGGGGTCAAAAATCAAAAAACAGGTGGACGATATTTCAAAATGAATTTCATTGTTTCTTTTTGTATTTTCTGGCAAACGATGGGCAATTCTGACCATGCTCCTCCTCCTTATTTCCATCACTGCTTTATCAGATTCTCCTCGTTATTTTTCTTATTATTCACCCTTGGTCACCCTGCAGGCTTATTTAACACAAACAGAGAAAGAAGATACAAAAGTGACAAAAATCGACATTATCTTACTGTCCACTTTAACTAAAATGAAATTGCCACGCTCCATCAGGAAATTGCTCCCATATTCATAAAGATTATTTGAAAGATGAACAACAACGCCGAATTCATCCGAAAGGTCGATTGTATCTATGAAGAAAAAAATAAATAAGGCGAAAATGTATCAAGACTTAAAACGATTCCAGGGCACATTGCCACAATAATATATTTGTTGGTGTTCCTTTTTCGTTCTTGAAATCTTTCCATTAAGACCTATTAATTGTTAATCAATTTTTAAAAAGAAATTTGTAAAATAATATATGTTCGTGAAACGGGAACAATAATAAAATTTCAAAAAGGAGAAAAACAGGGGAAGGGGGGTAATAATTTTGTTGGATGGAACGAAAATGCTAATGTAACCCCCTAAAAAAAAAATCCTTCGAAGCTAAATTTCATAACATGATGGTCTTAATGACTAAAAAAATGACCTGGCTGAGTTTTAAAGGTGACAGTTTACAATAGCTAAAATTATGAGATTGGCTATAAGCCTAGTGTGAGTTCATTAATAATTTCTAATTTAAAAAAAATCCTAAGTAAGTTGCTTTTCCCTATTCTCTTTTACTGTCTTCAAATTTATAATTTTTCAAATTTTTGTTGGTGGTGGAAGCTGGAAATCTCCATCTAAATTGATCCTTTCATACACATTCGCTGTATACTCAAACATGATGATTTACCTTCTGGTTCGCAGTTACATTTTCTTTTGATGACACTGAGTAGATTAATATTCCGACAGTTCATATTGAAGATAACACTTCGGTCAGCTGCGGAAAATTTTAAGAAAAGATACATTTATGGATGACATGAATGGGATAATATATTGTATATAATAATGACGCCTTCAGCCACCTTGTTAACACTTGCAACAATAAAGTAGGTTTCTGAAAAATCCAAAGCGGCTTCAAAATTGCCCATACAAAATGTTAAAGGGGAAAATTATATCATTAGGAGAAAATTCCCCGCAGCGCCTCTTAAGGCATTGATGTATGGTCTGCAGTGGTATGACCCATAATTTCTCTATTTTCTGAATTACGACTGCGGAAGCTAAAAGACCAGGGAACTTAGTTGGCAGAGCACACGGGCTCAAGCCTCGGTCAGGTCTAAAGGCCGTAACACACCGAACGCGACGCGGCTAGCGATATTTTAGATAATCATGCAGGAAACAAATATTATAAGATGCTTTGAGTTTTTGCTTACACACAATAAAGTTTATAATTGAGGCTTTCTGGTGATACTGGAAAATTTGCTAGAAACGTTTTTTGTTAAAACTGGAGAAATTTGCTTTAGTGGGGCGCGATTTTCTGTCGCGACGCGAATTTTGATATAATGAGCATAGAAACGCCCTTTCAATCAATTTTCAGTTATCATCTGAATAGTAATGCGATGACGAACCATCTATGAAAATAAGAGTTCAAAATGTTTATTTTCCATTGTTTTATTCAATTTTGTTTAAAAAATCGCTCGCTACGTCGCGTTCGGTGTGTCACGGCCTTAACGCAATCGACAGAATCTTCAACCGGGTGTCTTTTTATGACGTCATAGCAGAGTAGACGCTTTTAGAACAATGACGTATTTTTTATTATTCTCGTAATATTGAACAATGACAGAATAAACACTCGCGCGGCTTGGAAACCACGTGGGTCTGTGGTCAATTGCGAGACAACTACGGGAGGTGAAGGCTGAACTTGGTAATTAGTGTAAAACGGAACTAATTATTCTCAATATTGAAAGCGATGATGAAAGAGTCAAGTTCGGGGTCCTTTTTGTACCAGAATGTTATAGATTTGGGATATTTTGTGATATTTTCCAAGTACCATCTAATATTTCTCGGATGATGGTACTTTCGATAGGGGGTCACCAGCGGTTTTGGTCTTTTTTTTAGGCCGATGTGAAGAGGTGTTGTACATAAGGACATTTTAATAATTTCATTGACGCCGTCAGTGTCCCCCTCCTCTAACTCACTATAATAATTGTCCTCCCCCCTTCCCATTCAATATTGGCTATTGTTACTGTTATTCCTGGAAATTTACGTTAAGAAAGGAATACATTTAACATTGAAAGGGAGGATAGGGGGTTACAATTCTCGGAAAAATATTAAAGAAACATGGCACTATAACATATGAAGTTCTCAAAAAGCTGAAGTGTTCCAGCCGTTTTGTCCAAAATTGTAGGCCTAGGCCTACTCCCAATAAAAAATATATCCCATAATATTTCCTTCAACTTATGATGATCTGCAAGAATTTAAACTGCAGTCACAAATGCTAAATTAACCCTGTTAACGGTAGGTATGGAAGTTTTGGCATTATACGGAACCCCCCACCCAAATCCTATCACGGACCCCCCCGTTCTGGATCCCAAATCCTATCACCTCCTCCCCGAATCCCAAATCAGGCACCCCCTCCCCGAATCCCAAATCAGGCACCCCCCTCCCCGAATCCCAAATCAGGCCCCCCCCCCTCACCCAAATCACGAACCCCAAATCACGAACTACCCTAAATACCAAAACCATATGTCACTGACCCCCGTGGGGTGGGGACTAATTATTAAGTATAGGGGCTAATTATTAAGTATAGCCTAATCTTAGACCCCAGATAGTCTTGGCCATTCTACTTCCATTCAACAACTTGGAAGTTCCAAGCACTTGTATGACACCTGATGAAATCACTCCACTTATTCAGTGCTGTCATGCAAAATAAATGACACACTACCATTTAATAGTACCTCAGACTCCATAACAAACGCTATTTAAAATTAGCTATCAGTCATAGTTGTATAGTAAGCTTGCTGCCTATGGATACAACTAACTGGCCAACGCTAGTGTTACTGCTGTTAACGTGCGTGGGACCCGGGAAACAAACATTTAGATATTAACAAAGTAAAAAGTTTCAGGATATTCCGCGGGAAATTTACAAAAACTTTAATCAGGTGATGTATCACATGACGGTGTGCGCAGAATCATAGTGGCGTCACGAACGAAACTGACTTAGTTTAATGACTGGGTTCCACAGCTGTAGGCCGTGCTACAAAGTCTAACAAAAATTATACAAGCGCAAAAATAAGTGCGAGGAGTGAGCACGGAAAAGGGTAGCCAAAAGCCACACGAAAAAACAAAACCTGACAACAGCCAGGGGACACACAAGTAAACGTGAACACAAAAGGAGTCGTTTCAGAGCCACCCCACCCCAGGAAAACTACAAATGGTAACTATAAATAAACACCATACCAACCATTCCCAGGGTGGAAACATAGGAATAACACCAGAAAGGATACAAATATAAGAAGAATGACAAGGCTAGGCCAAGGGAAACTAAATAAGAGGCACCGAGAACGGGCCTTTCACGCTAGGCTCAATGAGATGCGAGAGGATCAACTGTTCATCAAGAATACAGGTTTTTATAAAGTGATTATTAGTTTCTAAACGGTTTTTGCAGTAATTTACAAGAAGTGAATCAATCCGTGATTGAACGCTGGGAAGAGAGTGAAGATCAATAAGTGCAACAGGTGAAACCCAACGAGGTATGTGAAAAATAATTTTTAGAGCATTAATTTGAATTTGCTCTAATTTACCACAGTTACTTTTGGAGAGTAGAGGGAAAACAATAAAGGAGTATTCAATGAGTGAACGAATAAGACTAGTATACAAAATTAAGGTTGAAGACGATGGAGCTCTGGGATTATAAGCTGTCCCACAGACAGTATATAATTGGGAAGTGCGAATTTTTAGTTCCTTAAACAAACTTTCAAAATGCAGTTTAAAATTAAATCTAGTATCAAACGTGATACCCAAGAACTTGACTGAATTATAATTTGGAATAACGGTATCATTAAAAACTAAGATTGGGATTAAAACAGGACGGCGGCGAGAGAAAACAATAGAATGTGATTTAGACGGGTTAAGGAATAATCTCCACTTGCTGCACCAGCATTGAAGTAGGTTAATATAGTATTGCAAGTCGTCCCTTGCGGCAAGAATATTAATGGCCGACGACCAGACAGCCAAGTCGTCAGCATATTGAGAAATATAAATGTAATCAGAAGATGGGTTAGGAATGTCGTTTACAAAAATTAAAAACAGAAGTGGACTAAGGGGGCTACCCTGAGGGGTGCCCTTATTCACGAGCAAAGGATCAGAAAAAACATTATTAACTTTAAAACGAATTTGCCTGTTAAATAAAAAGTCTGCAATTAAGCGAATAAATTTTACCGGGAGGGAGATCTTATTTAGCTTATAAAGAAGACCATTATGCCATAATTTGTCGAAAGCCTTTTCGGCATCGAAAAGGCAGTATACACAAAATGTTTTTACAAAGGTTTAAAGCAATATGATGAGACAACTTGGCTATCTGGTCTGCGGTACTGAATTTTGAACGGAAACCAGCTTGAAAATTATTAAAGAAATTAATATCGTTAAGATAGATGGTAAGCCTAGAACAGATGACCCTCTCGAGAAGTTTACTGAGTACTGAAGAAAGAGTAATAGGTCTGTAATTTTTTCGGATCTGAGCGATCTTTTCCCGGCTTAGGTATAAGGATGACATGCCCAGATTTCCACTTTATAGGAAAAATACCAAAATTAAAACAAATACTGTAAAGTTGGCAAAGAAAAGCTTTAAATTTTAAAGAACACTTTTTAATATGAAGGTAAGTGACTCCATCCCCAGGGGCCGTCTGTGTAGTATTTTTAAGAGCTTTTTCGAATTCTAAAACTGAAACAGAATTAAGTAAATAATGTTTGTCACCTCTCTCGCACTTAAACTTTGAATAGAGGTTTGAAAAATTCTTTTTTCTGACAAAATTGTTAATATAATTAAAATGATGATCATCAAAGAAATTATCAGAGCGGCCCGTGGAGAGGACAGAGTCAAAATACATTCGAAAACACTTGCATCTCTCGAGATCAGTAGAGTAGGTAGAGTTATTATAATGTAAAGGAGTAGAGTTATTTTTAGATTTAGATTTATTTAGAAGGTTGTTAATGCTTTTCCAGAAATGACGACTGTCAGATTTATGGTCCAGTTTAATACATTTATTATAAAGAGTCTGATTTTTGAAGAGTTTAATTTCAGTACTAATTTTTCTACGAATTACATTAATATTATGTTTAAGTAAGGGGCACTTATTTTTATTATAATTTCTACGTAAACGCCTGCGAAACTTGATTAAATGTATAATATACTGAGGTAGTGGCGTCAGTATGACATTACTCTGTGTAAGCTGCCGTAACAAGAAATGACGTCAAAAAGCCATAAGGAGAAATGACGTCAAAATGACGTCATAAAAAGACACCCGGTTGAAGATTCTGTCGATTGCCGGCCGCAACTCGTTTTACTACAGCCTACAGCTATGCAGACAGATACGCCGAACATCAAAGCGGAAGCATTTTGTCTACAGCTCCTATACCTACTCCTCATTCAGCCGTTGAGAGAAACGGCAATGGTGAATGGTGCACACCGTCCTTCGGAGAGGACATTAAGCCGTCGGTCCCGATGGTAGGACAGAAACATCCTACCTGGTTCTCTGAACGCTATTCGAAAAGAGAAGCGTGAAAACGCGGCGTCCATAATTCACTTCCCATCATGCATCCTGGTCCGTTCAAGTTCCTGTGCGCCGACACGTCTGGCATGCCGGAGAACTTGACTGGCGGACAAGGAGACAATGTAATCGTGATATTGCGCGTATAAGAAACCAACATTACTATTAGGACATTGAACTAAATACATAATACTATATATCACTGAAAGGTGTACGCGTATTAAAATCTGCCATTTTGTTGACGCGCACGTGGTTGTACGTGCTTTCTCTGCAATAATGCAAAACAAACCCTGTTGATTACCACATGAGATTTTTTCATCGTGGAATGTCAAATCTGGCAACAAAGATTGAGGTTCCGAACTTGATGAGTTGATGAACTGTGACGATTTAGTAGCGGCAGAGGCGTATAGGAAGGGTATTATCAGGCAGGGGGAGGGGGAGGGGAAGGGGATAACCCAACATATTTCAGCGAAAAAATTAACTGGTAAATTAAGTTTACAAATTTCAATTTTTGGTAAATTTCTTTCATTTTTCACCTGGGCTTTCGGAAGATTTTCTTCAATTTTCGAGAAATGTTGCCAAATTTTATCATGTTTTAATTTAATTTTACCAGATTCTGACCAGTTATCATGATCCAATAATATGTTAATAATTATCCCAGTTTTATCTCCCAACCGGGAAAAAGCATACAACCGGAAAACTGAACTCCCCTCAGTTCTCCCCCTGCCCCCGCTTTCTACGCCTCTGTGGCGACGCCGACGAGTGAACACACAATTACAATGACGGGGTCGTAACCTGCGTAATCGGTTATGATAGTAACAATGCTATCACGAAACGCTTAATACGACCCGGACGAGAACACAGGTACGACGTACGGACAGACATAACATCGACAACCAAGTTTATGTCCACGGCCTTTGAAAACCAGTTGTGGTGCACTGGCGTGTCTACCCAACCCAGGCTTGAACCTAGGACCTCGTGGTCTGTAGACATGTATGATAACCGCTACACCACAGTAGGTAGATAACCACAGTAGGTAGATCCCCTCTGTGGCCATAATGTACGGGCTTATAAGCAAAGAAAATAATACAGTCACAATTCTCGTGCTCGTTGTTCCAATGAGATAATTAGTATGAACAGGAAGAAAAATACACAATCCTGCGATTTCACATAACGACGGCAGCTCTTTCTTTCGATGATGAATCAAAGCAAGTATTGTACGCCTATTTAAAAATATATATGGAATAAAGCCAGGGGCGGAAATAGATTTCAAGATCGGGGAGGGCGAGGGGTGTGAAACAAATTTTCCCGACGAAAATGTGCACTTGCCCGACTTACCTATAAACATAATAAATAATATGCGTATGTCTACAATCACACAATATATAACAAATGAGAACCCCCTCTCGCCCATCCCCACCAACTAGTGGCATCGCCAGACATTTTGGATTAGGGCACAGTACTAAAGTACCAAACGCGGAACGGCAAAACAGTATGTACCCGCTTAATGGCCTCTGCAACGGCGACTTTCGAGTCGAGGGGCCGGAACTCCCGGAAGCTCTGAAAAATTCTTGTTTTTGTACCCCAAAATGGTTTAAAATCAACACAAAATTCCAGAATATAGAAAAATCGCGGATTCCTGGGACAAAGCACGGTAGCCTCGATTAAGGGAAAGCAGTCCCGCTTAGGGGCCCTTGGAAGGGTGTCCAAGGGTAACGCCCCTTGAAGTTCTAAATATTTATTTTCTTTGATGCCCCCAAAATGGCTGATAATCAACACAAACTGACAAGTTCGGGAAATGTAAGCGATGATAAGACAACTTTAAATCATACTCAGATAAAAACTTATAGGGTTACCATACATGTCATATTTCTAAACAGGCAGAGGATAAATTTTTCCTCAAAAATGAGAAAATTCGGGCAAAATTGTGCGTTAAAATTCAACTATGATATTATCCAGAACATTTTCAAAGTATTTTGTCTTTTTGCGAAGAAACAAAATCATAAAGGTATACTCATATTAATTTTCCTGTAATGTTCTACAATAGTGGGCTCTTTTTGCAGTTTTGCCTGACGAAATAGTCAAAATTGGAATTGTCCTACAATTTTTTTCTAAGGGTAACAACCCTCACACCCCCTTAAGTAAAGCCGAAAAATTGCCGAATCCAAGCAAGTCCCTCCCCCTCCGTTACCGAAATTTCTAAAGAAAAAGTAAGATAATTTTAGAGAAAGTGACGGATATTTTGAAGCCTATAAATTTAAATAGGGCTACTGTAATTTAAATTTGTTGTGATCACAAGAATATGGTAGTTTCACTCAGCCCAATACTGAGTGAGATATATTTATCTCATCAAGGGCGGCCCGGAATTGCATCTTGGTTTAGATCTATAGTCAGATAGTCCTAAATCATATATTGAGGAAAATGGTTAATTTCTAAGTTTTCTTTATTTTGCAAAGAGATTGTTGAAAATCCACCCTTTGAATTTGACCCACGGGGGCAGAATTGGCATTAGTGGGAAAAATATAGGAGATTATGGGAATCCCCCTAAATTCACAGGGGCAGTGGCGTAGCTAGACTTTTTTTTGCAAGGGGGTGGGCAAAACCATCCAAAAATTCGAATCCAAGTAAACCATCCCCATCTCCCCCTTTCTTTCCCCTCCCCCCCCCCTCCCCTCCAAAAAAAAAAAAGTAGGGAAAAGCTGGAACTTTTAAGGTAAAACTCTTTTTGGATATTTTGAGGAAAAAAATGATTATTTCGAGATAAATCGGATATTTTGAGGAAAACCTTTGGATGTTTTGAGGAAAACCCTCGAAACATTTGAGAAAGAAATCGGATATTTTGATGAAAAACTGGAAATTTGGAGAAAATACAGAAATACGGCCTACTTCGGAAATTTTGAGGAGAATTTAAGATGTTTTGAGGGCAAATGAGGATGTTTTGAGGGAAAACGTCGGGAATTTTGAGGAAATACGTCGGAAATTTTGAGAAAAAAATAAAATATTTTGAGGAAAAACTTCGGGATTTGTGAGGGATAAGTCGGAAATTTACTTACTTTAAATTGCTAAATAGGCCCAACTTAAAGATTCGGTTTTGGGATATATTGGGACCCTTTTTCCCCAAGATGGCTTTCATCAGGGTTACCAAAACAATTAAACATACTAATTTTTCTGCTGTGCAAATTTTTGGAAATTTCCCGCCAGGTACCCCCACTCCTACCCCCAGCTACGCCACTGCACAGG